>JAAGNO010030116.1:0-65586 GCA_033439905.1 Ceryle rudis | reverse complement strand
TAGATAAGGGGATTGAGTCTACCGTTAGTAAATTTGCAGATGACACTAAGTTGGGGGTGAGTGTTGATCTGCTGGAGTATAGGGAGATGCTGCAGGGGGACCTGGACAGGCTGAGTCAAATGGCTGAGGCCAATAATATGAGGTTTAACAAGGCCAAGTGTAGGATCCTACACTTTGGCCACAGTAACCCCCTGCAGCGTTACAGACTGGGGGATGAGTGGATGGGAGTACTGCTTAACAACCGGCTGAACCTGAGTCAGCAGTGTGCCCAGGTGGCAAAGAAGGCCAATGGCATCATGGCCTGTATCAGGAATAGTGTATCGGGGGGACCTTATCCCTCTCTAGAACTACCCGAAGGGAAGCTGTAGTCAGGTGGGGGTCGGGCTCTCCTCCTAGGCAACTAGTGACAGGACAAGGGGGCATGGCCTGAAGCTGCACCAGGGGAGGTTTAGGTTGGATATTAAGAAGCACTTCCTCACAGAAAGGGTGATAGAACACTGGAATGGACTGCCCAGGGAGGTGGTGGAGTTGCCATCCCTGGAGGTGTTTAAGGAAAGATGTGGCACTTAGTGCCATGGTCTAGCTGATGCCATGATGTTGGATCATAGGCTGGACTTGATGATCTTGGAGGTCTATTCCAGCCTCAGAAATTCTGTGATTTTGTGATTCATTGATAAAGATGTTAAAGGGAACAGGCCCCAGTACAGAATTAGTGATGTGGCTGACTACAGGTGGCCTTGAGCAGGCAGCAGGGCTTGATCTGAGGGTTTTGTGGTGTCTGGGAGGTAGCACAAACACACAGAGAGCCTCCTCTCATGAGCAACACGGACAGAGGGTCCTCAAAGAGGCAGGACACTCACTGCCACTCATTTTAGAGCCCACAGAAATCTGCCATCAAGTTTTGATACAACTCTTATTAAATAAGTCAAGCCAATCCATTGCCTATTTCAGTACAAAATAAGGTGAGAAACATCCCAGGGGAGTGCCAGGAACATTTATCTGTGCATGCAGTCTGGCAGGGAGAAGAGTTCAGACCCTTTTTGCGGTTCAGCTATCCTCTAGTATTAACAGAGCCACACCACTGGCCAAGGCTTTGCAGCATCAGTCTACAACCCCCCAGCTCAAGAAGCAGCATTTCTACTTGCTCAGCTGCTCATAGTCTTTGCTCCTGACATGGTGCAGGAGGAACATGCAGCCACCCATCATCACCCCATTCTACTGCTGAACCAGGCAGAAGAGGAACATGGTGATGCTGGGCTCACCTGTTCAGTTTTGGCCAGTAATTCACACCCATCCTACTCCAACAAGAGACCCAGAAAAAACCTCCAATCTAATTTATGGCAGAAGTGGGAGGTATAATAATAATTGGATGAAAGTATGCCGGAACGGATAGTGCACTGGCTGCAGCCCAAAGCTGCTTAATCAACCCAATTTCCATGTGAGAATCGAGTGAAGGCACCAGAGAAATTCACATCAAATGGCTCCAGTCAATAAATGAAAGATACATTTTGGGCAGCGCAGAGCTGGGACCTCAGGTGTCAGCCCCCTCATCACGCAGCAGTTTGGGGTCTGCCTGGTGGATGCAATCCCATTGGGAAAGTGATGCAATCCCATTGGGAAAGTCTCTGCCAGCTCTCATTTTATGGCTGGCCATGCTCTGCCAGAGTGCCTGGGCTGCTGGGTGGTGGAAGCAGATGGTCTCTTTAAAATACAACCAACGCTGCCAAGGGTTGGCTTTTATTAGGGTGCCTCAGCGTACGCAGGCTGTGAAGTGGCACCCATCCATCTCCTCTACCACCCAGTCCTGCTGGTGTCCCATTTCTCCCTGCCCCATTGAAACTGATGGGATCACAGCTGACAGGAGAAGTCCTCCTGTTGATTTTTGCTTCATATTTCAGTGGGGGAAGAATAAAAAGCTTTAGTTTCTGTCTTAAATTAACATCATGAGGTCAGCGGCTGTACAGCCTGGGCCCATCAGCTAATGAGAGCACATCAAAGGGTCTCAGTCAGCCTTGTCTCACCTTGCCATCCTAATCTTTCTTTTTCCAGCACAGCAGTACAGGGAGGTGGGTGCAGGCTGCATGTATGGCCCACAGCCACACTTCATAGAGGTCCTACCAACCATGCTTCATGAAGGTCCCACCCTGGCCTCCCCAGGGTGCCCCAGGACACAAGGAGGGGTGACAGCAAAGACAGACCTCAGCACAGGGAGTGCTGGGTTTAGTTATTGTCCCACACCATGGATGACATCACAGAACCACTGCCAAACATTACCTGTTGCTGTCTGACATCAAGTGTGGGGTGTGGGAACATTTTTCTGGTAGGAAAGAGGGAAGGGGGAAGAAGGAACATCCTTAGCAGGACCCCTCCATCTAATCCACTGGGATCAGTAGAGTTAACAGCACCATATGCTGAAACCTTGTAGAGAGGATTTTTTTGGTGTCAGGGAAGATGGGAAGCTTCCCAGGCCCTAGGAGAGAAGACAGGGGGGTCCTTTCTCCTTGCTGCACGCACCCAACTGACAGCCTTTAACACCTGTCCAGCTGTCGGAGCTGCTTCTTAAGGTGGCTTTTGGATCCAAGGACACAATGGGTGGCATTAGAAGGCTCACAAAAGATTAAAAGAATTATTATTCCCCTTCTTTTTCTTCACACATGAAAAGGTAGGAGGAAGATGTGGAAGAAGCATATCATGACCACAGAAAGGGGCACTTGATCCAAATTCCAGGGATAAGAAAGAAAAACATGTAGTGAGATGAGTTAAGTAAAGGCACAGAGGAAGATGGAAGACAAAGCAGAGCAAGTAAAGAGGTTACTTTGCAGGGGTGGGTGATTTCAGTGTCTTTATAATGCAGCCCAAGTAGGGTCCCTCCCACAGTTATTACCATCAAAAATTACATCTACCTAATGCTTTCCTCTTCTAAGCCCTTTACAGGCACTTGCATACTGTGGATGGAGCCAATAAAGACACAAAGAGCACTAGAGATAGGATCCAGCAAGAAAGAGCCCTTTGAAAAACAGAAGAGAGGAGGAGAGACACCCTGTCATTGCATCCATGGTAAACCCCCCCTCTCCAAAGCAGCAGACCTGCAGCATAGCATTCATTTGAAGAACAAAACAACCCACAAGAAGACCAAAAAGCACCAAACAACAAAAAAAAGAGGTTTGGACGCGGAAAGCTTTTTCTGTGGGGAAAGAAAATGCTCTTATTCATTTAAGACACTCTAACTAAACTTTCTGACAGGCTATCCTGGGGATACCATCCTCCTGGGGCACTACCCACCTTTTACCAATTTTTTAACTTGTCCAGTACACCCTGGTTTTATCATCCATCTCAGCACAGCTTCCTCCAGTGTTCCCTTGGATGGGTATCTCAGGAGCTCAAAAATCTCCCACAGCCATTTCTCTGGGACATCTTGTCCTTCCCAGAGCATGAAATTCTCCAGGACTTGCACGTGTTTGTGGCCTCTACCCTGGGATGGTGTAAGAGCCCCATACAGGAGGATTTCACTGGCAAAGGGACTGCTCTGGGCTCTTGTTCAACAGGGAGATGAAATAATTCTAATGGCATCATCTCATTTGGCCTTGGTTTTTTTCTCCAGCTGTTCCTGCTTCTCCTCCAGAGATGCAGCTGACCTTTGAGAATCACTGAGTTGGAAAATGAGAGGTTTTGTCATCTGTCTTCCCAGTGCTTCCCCAGTGCCCCCCACACTTTCTGAGGCGGTGGAGCCACTTTCCTTAGACCTGTAACATAAGCAAGACAAGCGTTGTCTGTCTTGTGTGGTCATGTCTGGGTTTCAGGGCAGGCTTTCCTGTTTGGACAAATGCACAGCTCAGGGCAAAATTCAAGAAGGTGAAAATCTACACGCTGCACATCCAAGAATATATCAAAGAGGATGAAGTTCCAGCAGCAATTTTCACTCAGCCCTGGACACAGGCACTGACTCACTGGAGGATTACTGTCTTCACCTTATCTGTTCTGGACTCCCATATCTTGCAAGAGGCATAGAGACCCTGTGGTTGCCGGGGATGCAACCCAGCCTGGGGATGAAGGTCTGGGACACAGGGATATCACAGCAACAGGGAAGTTTTCCTGGTTACAGCAAACTCAGCCCACTGCTTCCTCACCTCTTGACACAGCTTTGGTTCAGACAAGTGCTATTCAAACAGCTCTCCTTCCTGTGAGGTGGGTGGAAACCTTGTCTGCTTTATAGTTAGTGGGCAAATCTGATCATAACTCATTCCTCATCCTGCTCCTTGGAGAGGTCTTCTCTATGGGCTCTCACAAATGGGGAAGAGGAATGAATTACAAACAGAGGTCCTAAAGCAGTCAGGAGACTCACAGGTGTCACTCCCAGGCTGCAAGACTTGTTTATCTGGACTTCTTCCTTTGAAAGCTTCTTACCTTTACTAAGGACTAGCTGGAACTCCTGTAGTTCAAGTGAGGAGTTTAACCTGAGCTCACCTGAGGCTGATACAGGCTACAGACACTTGCCAATACCAGAAACAAGGGAAAATGCTACTGCTCACCAGCAGTAAGTCAGGAGGTAGCCTGGCAGGTAGCCTGCAAAGGTCTTGCTCAGCCAATCTTCTTGTCATAGAGAGGATGCTCTCCTCTTTATCTAGACCATGCTTTTGCAAAGAAAGGCTGGACCACGTGATCTTTAAGGTCCCTTCCAACCTGGTAGTCTATGATTCTATGATTCCCTGCTGAAGTCAAGTTTTTGGCAAAAGGCTCAGCATTTGCTGTGTCTGGGATTTCCAAATAACTTGGCACTCAGCAGCCACCTTAGACCTTGCACTACTTCCACGAGTCCCAGGGAGCCACCTCATTGCCACTTTGTTCCTCAGTCACCCCTCCTGGCAATGTGAGCTGCTGCAGGTACTCAGCCTGAAGCAGGAGAGGGGAACAACACCTGGTAGCAAGCTGGTCTCCACCCTCACACTGAATCCACATCTCACAGACCAGAAGACACAAAGACATGGAAAAATCAATATGGAGCAGGCCTGGGAAAGAAACAGGGAGCAGGGCATGTTTGTGAAAGGCAGGGAATCGTTTTAGGAACTGACTAGGAACAAGAGACAAAGCCATTTTCTCCTTTTTGTGCCCTCATCCTGAGGGCTTCCTCACAGTTTTCTTGGTGCCCAGAAACCCTCACTCACACAGAAGGTATGAGCTTTCCCCTTAAATCAACACTACCATTGAGAGTCATCTCTCAGAGACTTTCCCCAAAATGGCACAAAAAGAGGCTACTGAGGCTGGCCTGGCAAAACAAAGAGTACTGATACAGCACTGAGCTTGGATAGGAGAGAGCAGGACTGCCTGCCTTCAAGGGAAAAACAAAAAACCAAAAAATCCTCTGATAGTCATGCCCCCCCTCCAAAAAAACCAACAACAACAAAACAAAACTCACAAAAAAAACCAAACCAAACCAAACAAACAAACAAAAACCCCAAAACAAACAAACAAACAAAAAAAACCCAAAAACCACCACACAATAAAGTTCTGTGGAAAACACACAATATGCACACTTCCAGTACAGCCCTGCCCTTGCAGTGGCTCTTGTTCGCTAAAGGATAACACCCCCCTTTATTTTGCACAAGTCATCAAAGCCTTTCCAGGCAGTAGGATAATGACAAGACCACCCACTGAACTCGCACATGATTCCCAGTCCAGTGGGGTCCCAACATCCAGTGGCAGATGCTAGGTGGGAATGCCAGCCTAGCCTCCTTGCATGTTCAAAAGGTCCTTCCCAATTAGGTACAGGTCTGAAGACAAGGGAAGTTGGGCCACATTTCTAGAGGTTTTGAGATACCCATCTCTTCTTACCTCTTTGCTTGGGGGAAGATGACTCCCAGGACTCCCTCCATCTCTTCCAGCAGGTGCTCATGCAGTTCTTCAGTGTACTTGATGCTCAAAGCTCCCCTCTTCAGCCTCAGGGATGAGCTTCATGAGTGGCTGCAACCTTCAGTGCTGGGTACAGCACAGTGCTTCAGGACTTCATGAAGCTGCAGCTGGCTCAGGACCAGGGTGCAAAGGCATCTTAATTGGTAGACAGGGGGAAGCTGAAGGAGAAGCATTGCACAAAGCTGTAGCAAAAAGTGGGCAAGAAAAAGCACCCCTGAGAAGGAATTTCCAGATAGCTGCTGAGCCAGACACTCACCTCTCTTTCCTGTCGGGGACACACAGGCATGCTCCTGGCAGCTGTACCCTCTCACCAGAGCCACAGACATGATGACCCCCAGACCACAAGCCCCAGAGTTTAAGGATGAGAAACTAAGGAGAAATGCAATAAATAACTCCTTCCTGTCTCAGAAGACTTTTAAGAAACCAAACATACAAACACCTGCACATGGTTTCAATAAAAGACTGCAACCAAGTCCCCAGCCCTAAACAGGGCCTGGTCTACTTATATTTTGGAGGCATAGCTGAGAGCCCTACCCATCTCCTGAACAGGTAAAAATCATTTCATCCTTCACAGCAGCCCCTGCTACTGCTGGAGAAGTTCCATCACCTTCAAGAACATCCTCGCTGGGGAAAAAAACAGCAGCTTCATCAAGATTTGATACCATAGGGAACAGTCTGTAGCTGAAGCATGCCACTGACATGGTCCTTCTTCACACAAATTGCTGCAAATGGCTGAGGGATGGGCCAGTCAACATGCCAGGCAAAAGGAAAAACTGCCCAGGACTGCTGCTTGCTCTACGCTGCCTGGAATGGGGAAGCAACAGGAGAGATGACAATAAGCCCATAAATCAGTTGAGGGAAAGCAGGGACTGTAAACACCAAGACAATTGCTGAATACACAGGGAAGTGGACATATAAGCAGAGGCAGAAGTTTTAATAAATATACATTCCTGGGGAAACTCTGCCTTAGGCACCAGCAGAAGGTTTATCTGCAGAGTGGAGGCAGTTGGATGACTGGTGTCCCATGGGCAGGACCAGCTGGGCATGTGCATTCACCAAGAAGAAAGGATGGAGACCACAACCTGCACTCCGTCATCCTAGCCCTGCAGCCCTGCCTGGCAGTGGGTACAGCTGAGGTGGGTTGCTGGCTCATGTGGAGCAGGGATTGTCTGTCCCTTCTTGGGCAACTCAGTCCTGCTGGATTAGCTGCTAGCAGATAGCAGGATATCTAACCTTGCAGGAACTGTCATGATGGGGAAGTGGCTCCAAAGAGCCTTGGCAGCTTTGCCTGGCCTCTTCACACTGCCAGGATCCTGTTGTATAGCATCAACATTACTTCTCCTCTGTACCATCTATGACTGCTCTTTCCACAGCCCTGGGCTTGTCCTGCACCCTGGCAGCAGCTCTTCATTCTCAGGAGCACCAATGCTTCAGGTAATGAATGGGAGGCATCAAGCCCACTAGCCCAGGGACTAGTCACAAGCCAAGGGCACCCCCTACACAGAGCTCATAAAAGTGTAATGGGAAGATACACTTTTATGGGAAATCCTAGGGCACTGACCTTGGGGAAAGGCCACAAAGCAACTTTGTACTCAGCTTTTAGATGGTCTTTGGACTAGCTATCAGACAAGGCTACTCCACAGGCCACTCTGAGGGACATGACTTGCTTGAAATCCTTCAGGCCCAACTGCTTGGGACTGGGGTTCACCAAAGCTGCTTGGTGTTACCGGGAGCTTGACACTGCTTTTAAAAACATGCACATTCAGGGGTGCAACTATGCAAAGCCAGAGTGGGGAAAGGGAAATTAAATGTACCAGGTCCTGCCAGCTATGGCTACTAAGGCAGATATGGTACAAGATGAGCATTGCAGCTGGAGGAACTGGAAAGCACAGAGGCCACACTTTCAGGTGCATGTGCAATCACCTCTTTTTGTAACTGTGCCTGCTCCACAGTCCTCCCTTCACCTCATGCTGGATTAAAACCAAAGCAACAACTAAAGTGATTGCCCCAAACCTCCCTCCCATCTGCAAGCTGTGTTTTCTGGGCCAGAAATGTCTGACAGTATATCTCCTGAGGGATGCAAAGATATCTTCAAATTTGATGTGTCAGCCTCTCCTTCCTTCATTACTGGCAGTGTTTCCCCAGAGATGACCCCTATATTTATGTCCTCAGCTAGAAAAATGTGCTCTAGCATGAGTGGAAACAGGCTTCAGCTCCTCAGCAGGACCAGGACGGATTCTAGAAGGCAGCTGGTAGTGTAGCTGGCATCTCACTGCATCCTACTCCCTCCTAAATCCCTGATTCTTCAAAATCCCCTTGCACAGCTGGTAGAAGAGCAGGGCTACATGCAGGGTGAAGTGCCTGGAGGGCAGCAGGGCAAATTCAAGCCCCTGATCTCCACAGAGGCAGCTCTGCAGCATTTGAGAGGAGCTCCCTTCCCCTGCAGGGTTCTGCTTGCATAAGCAATGTTTATGCTATTAAATTCTGAAAAAGCAATAACATCCCCAGCAATAGATGCTGCTCACGATAGCTCAGGGAACAGATAAAAATCCCAGAGATATGTTATTCCTGTTCAAAGTCGTGGTCACAGTGACCTCCACGGATATTTTAAAATCAAGCTGTTTTCACTCTGGTTCTTTATTTGTTTGTTGTTGCATCCGCATTTAAAAAACTTTCAAAGACCCTAAGCCCTGCTGTGTATCTGCTCTTCACTCAGTTTCCTTTTTCATTTAATGAGGCAAAGACCAGTTAATATAAAAAAGATCTCCATCTCCCAGCTGACATATTGCCCTTGACCCCGGCAATAATGCTCCCCACCCTGTGTGCAAAGCTACTGCTGCAGCTGCCTGGGCACAACACGAACTGAAATGGAAACATGAAGCAGAATCTCTGCTGACAGAGACTCACAAGTGCCCCTCAGAGCTCACTGGATTTGGAAGCTCTCACTGAAATGAGAGCAAAGAGCCAACCATGGAAAGAACCCAGCAGAATGAGAACTCCCTCTTATTCTTCCTGCTCCCAAGAGATGCAAACCAGCCATTTGAAGGGATGTGTTTGCACCATACAGGGGTCCAGTAGTGACAAAGCCAAACAAATGAAAAAATAAAAATAGTAATAGAGTCAGTTTATTTCTCACTGAACACTGAAGATTGGTCATGTTACTGCTTCTGGGTGCAGTAATCCCTGAGCCAGCCACAGAGATGGGACCTGTGCCTGTGAATTAGCACTTCTTTCAGTGAGATCTCCAACACTCAACAGCAGATGCAGCTCCAGATGCTAACCCTGCAACACAACCATCTTCTTCAAGCTCCCTAAATGTGGGCAATAGATAAAACTTGCTTTTCTCAAAACAGGCTCCTTCCTTCCTGAAGGCATCCTCTGATGGCAAGACCTATTTGGCACCCCCACATCTCCTCCCAGATGGGACAAGTCCTGGTGAACACAGCCAGGACCAGCCTGTCTGCTAGAAAGAGTAGAGACCAGAATGGGCAAAAGACAGGCAGACTGGGCAGCCAGTGAGCAAGCATCCCAGCTGTTGAGAGGAAGGGGATGGGATGGTCTCACAGAACCCACAGCCCACACTGAAAAGCTCCACGTCCCTGTCCCCACACCTTTTATAATACAGAAGGGCTGTTCCTGAATCAGCAGACAAACACAATTTTATTCAAAACCCCTCTGTATAATTACAGATCCATGGGGTTTTTTTGGGCTTCCACTTATTTAATCATACTTTCTCATCTGCATTTAATAACCTAAGCTCTGTCAGAGGGCAGAAATGCAGTCTTTACACCCAGAAGGACAAGAGTTCCCTGCAACAGCTGCTATATTTAACAAAAAATGCACTGTGTTGTCATGACAACCCTGGTTTCTAAAAATAGAAATGCCATATACAGCACAGTCGAGAGCACAGGCAGCGCTAACGGAAGCTGTTTTATTAGAGCACTGGGAAATGGAAGTAAACTTTCATGCTTCGCAGGAATTGATATCAAGCAAATCGTGCAAAATCACCCAGTCTTTTACTAATTAAAACCTTGATCCAATGCAAAGGATCCCCATTTCCCTTGGTTCAAATAATGATCCAGAGCCTTGGCTCAAAAGCTGGGGGGACAGTATCAGGCTGGACTGGACAAGCAGTGATAAAAGCTGACATGCCGGTGAGGGTAGTGGTTTCTTATCCACCTGGCACTCACATGTTGTGGCCCAGTGTGGCCAAGCCACCATAAGTCTGGCATCAGGGCAGGTTCTAAGTGCTCAGGTAGTTGGGCAGGTTGTTGGGTTACCTCCAGCCAGCAGTTCTCTTCAGGTAAGGCTGAGTGTTTGTTAACCTCAGTGCTCAGAGCTGGTGCGCAGAGGAGCATCTGGTCTTGCCCTGTTTGCTTTAAATGACCTATAGAGCTGGTATCAGAGCCATGCTGGAGGTGTACAAAGACGTTTCCAAATAGCATTTTCCCCCTCTGCGAACAAAACCAGGTCTCCCTCTGAGGGGAGCCTTCTCCTTCCTCACTGAAATGCAGACACACACACACACACACACACACACACACACATATCCCCCCTCAGCACAGCACTGTTAGCAAAGCATGCAATGAGCACCCTACAGCATAAACCAGCTGAACATCTTCTGAAATCTGATTAGCAAGGCTGAGCAGTCACAGCCTGCCTAGGAACAGCAGTTGCTTCCCATTGCACTCTAAGTCTCCAGCCATCTCACTAATTCTTCTTGACATTCCTTGCTCTGAGTGGAAGGCGCGTGTTGCCAGATTGCAAACCCCCCATGTGTATTGTTTCCAAGCCCTGCTTCCCCGGATGGGAGGATCAGCTGTATGCTCTGCCGCGGAGTCCCCTGGTTTAGCCCTCCCCATGCAGCAGTGACTTCTAGGAATCCTTGAGCATTGCGGTTGAGTGCTGCATGCTTTCCAGATGATGCACGACTCTGCTTGACTTCTGCACCATTCTTGAAAGGAAGGGGTTGGATAGCAAGGAAGGGCTCTTGAAGAGGAAAATACTTCACATTGTTGTAGCAGTGTGTGTGTTTTGGATTTTTTTCCCCTTAAGATTGCCAAACCTGATGGGAACCTAACTCAATCCAGTGCAATATTTTCCCTATTTCATGGCTGATAGCAGCAGCCTCAGAGGAAACCAAGAAATCCCATGTTGGGCATTTGTGAGATTACCTGTGGTGGTTTGCAGCAGTGCCAGATGCAAACACTTAGTGTGTGCTCTGCCTCAGTTTTCTGCTACTCTTGTGTTTCACAGGTTCTTCCCATTAAAGAAGAATATACCATTGTAATATTTGGAGTTTTCCCCTTTCAAAGCAGGATCTTGAACTGGACACATTTAGGAATTGTATAGAAAAATGGGGTTTGGGGGACCTTGTGATCTCCATGGACAAATTTGCCTGTCCAGAGGATTCATGGACTCATATGTTCAAAAACCAGTAAATAATTTTACTGCAGGTTGAAATAGCATTGAAGATGATGTCATTTGACTTTAAACTTGGGTTACTCTATAGCCCAGACCTTAAGCTGCTGGCTGCATATGCTCAGGCAGCTCACAGTGCCTATCAAGCTTGCATCCACCATTTTCATACTTCTACAAGTGCAGACGTGGCTGTTGTTTCTGCAAATGTAGCTTGCCACACAGGGTTTAAGCAACTGGACTATATAACATGCACAAACAAAGCCTGAAGCTGAACCCTAAGGACAGCTAGCCTTTGCTAAGACACAACAGAACAATTCTGATGGACATCAGACCTTCTGAGCCAGCTCTTCAGATCTTGTGGTTGAAGATCATTGCTTTCCCCAAGAAAATGCAGTGTCATTAAACACTCATCAGGAACATCACTTGCCTTGTTGTATGGCTTGCTAATGCAATGTCAAGTGCACAGGGCTTATGGGCTCGCACACCAACTCATCATGTCAAACTAAACCAAACCAACAAGCCAAACCTTGCCAAATGCATGACCTTCCCCACTGAGCATGCAGGGAGACTGAGGGGGTGAATATCAGCAAGTAGTGGGGGTTCTCGACTCATGGCATCTCCTGCCCATGGTGGACAAATGAACATTGCCTCCCCTTTGGCTTGTGGTGAAGGAACACCTCTCCCCTCCATCATCTGGGTTTGCTAAATACACTGGCATGACACAATCAACACAACAAACCATTTTGTTACCCAAAACTGGACCAGGTGAAAACATTTATGTGGGCCATTAAATTGATCAGTGCCCAGAGTACAAAAATATCACTCTTTCCATATGTACTCACCACACTGGGACTGAAGGTGTATCCAGCTGGCTGAGGCTGGCCCTGCCCAAGGGTCATGGCTGACAAGAAGCTGGCTGGAGGGTGCTGTGGCAGGAAAGAGCGTGAAACCATTGGCACAGGCTTGGCAGAGGGCCTTGCTCAAGGACTTCAGGTCTTGTTTACTTCATGGCAACCCAGTTCCTGACTGATCCCAACTCGCCAAGAGATCACTGCAGAGGGTATACAAATAATGGATGTTTTTCTGTCTCCCTCCACCACCTGTGCTGTCCCACTACAATTTCTGCTCAGCAGCTTTCTGCAGCCTCCCTGTAAGCAGAGCACACTTGCCCTCCTGTGTTTTATATCAGGGCTGACCCACATTTACACCCACCCTGCAACCTTTCCCCCTGCAGTGCACAGTATTCAGATGAATGTTTTTTCTTTAGTTTACAGCTACCAAAGGCCACACGCTGGTGGCTGCATCAGCATCACAGCAGCACCTCCTTGTTACTGACAAAGGCAGTAAATTCATGGCACTTGCAGTGCACAAGCAAATCCATACCTTTGTGACGTGTGAAAGGAAGGGCTTTAATGGCAAATAGTCTCCAGAACTGGCAAAATGGAACAGGGCGTGGATGAGGTTTAAACTAAATGCCCGTGTGCCAGCAGGTGGCCCAGCTTCTCAGGCTGGGCTTGGCTGCTAAGCACTGAGCTAGACCAAGAGGATAAAGTGAAGGATGCTCGCTGCTGGGAGCTGGAGCTTTTAGAGAAGGGCAGGGAGTTAAGTGCCCAGATCCCGTTATTGCTAATGGTGTTTGTGTTTACAACTCCCCAGGCATTGCTTTAGAAACTGTCATGCCCAGGCTGTTAACCCAGTCTCACCTGCTGCTTAGCTTTTGGTACTCGGATGCAAAATTGCATTATGTTTGGATGTGCAGGGCACATCATGAAGCACTTGATGCAAGACCTGCAATTTGCCTCCCACAGTCCTGCTTTTCAGCTGCTCAAAATGAAAAGGAGCTTGAGAGACAGTGTCTCAGGAAGAGTGGGCAAGCAGGCAAAAGCCCAACCTGCTCTTCTTGCCCAAAACACACTGGTGTTACGGGAAAGGGGAACTGGTGCTGGTGCCTGAGAGGCCTGATGGGTGGAAATAAGAGCCCCTAAAAGGAATACAGCTCAGTCCCCAACCCTTCATTCCCACTCCATAACCCAAACAACTGGTCACAGACAATTTTCAGCATTGGGTACACCCGGCAACCCACAGAGCAACAGCAGTAGGAGTTATCAAGCATCAAAACAGGCTGCCCAGGGAAGTGGTGCAGTCTCCATCCCTGGAGGGATTTAAAAGATGCATAGATGTGGCACTTAAAGACATGGTTTAGTGGCAGACTTGGCTGTCCTGGGTTAACAGTTGGACTAGATGATCTTAAGGTCTTTTCCAATCTAAAAGATTCTATGATTACATGAAGTATCATGGACAAAGCTTAGTTGCTTAAGGTCCTTCAGGGTCCCACCTCATCAGTGGCCAGTGCACAGATGAGTAATGCCTTCAGGCTGGAAGAAGGGGGAATTTCTTATGCTGACTTACGTTAAAGAGAAAAGCCCTTGGTTCCGCTGCTGCTGGACATGGCAGCATTCCCTTCTGAGACCTTTCCCTCCTGGTATCTTTTGAGAAAGAGATGAACTGAAGATAATAAAAGTTTTCATGAGGGCCTCCTTCCCTCCCCAGGAGGATTTCCACCACTCAGTGAAGCCAGACCACATGTGTATGTAATGGCAGCATTCTGGACATGTACGGACTCAAGGAAGCAATGCTTGCTTAATCTCCATGTGGATGTGGTCAGATTTACCTCATATGCTTAGCTGGGGCCCCTGGAAGAAAGTCTCCAGGTTAAACATCCAAAACTCTCTCAGCCTGTACTCACAGCAGAGGGACTCCGGCCCCAAATCATCTTCATGGTCCTCCTGTGGACCTGCTCCAACAGGTCCATGTACTTCTTGTCTTGGGTGCTCCAGAGCTGGACACAGAACTCCATGTGGAGTCTCATGAGAGTGGAGACCTAAATCCTTAATCCTCACCTTCCTTCTGATGTCACTCCACCAAGCTGGCTCAGGTTTGCACTCTGTCCTTGCAGACCTCACTGATCTTATGACATGTCCCTCTGCTCCCATGGGCTGGATACGGTGGGCACAGCCCTCTCCCTTCTTAGTCTCATAGCAAGGTACTGAGATGATCGCTCAGCATTAGTCTGAGATTTCTCATAGAGCAATCAGTTGTGACTACTCACCAAGACCGGCTTACATGTGCAGCATCACTTGAACCATCACAGCTCCCTCATCCTCCTGCTGAGTACCCAAAAGCATCTGGGCTCTACCTGGCTTTCCCTCCAACATGTCTTGCTGTGTGTCTCCTCCAGCATGGCCCCATGCACCTGCAGCAGCAGAGTCAGGGAGTAAATTTTCGCTGCCCTCCTGGGGGTCTGTGCATTGTGGGTGTTGAAGGAGAACAATTGTAAATCAGAGCTACATCCCGTTGCTTTGGCTTCCTCTACTCTCTTCCTTCTGGTTCTTAGTCTTTGGCTTGTGGAAACTGAGTGTGCCCATATGCCCCACAAGCATCAGCTCTACAAAGCCTCCATAGGAGACAGGAATGGTCACAGGCAGCACAGCCTGCGTGTATGTAATAAAGCCAACCTGCTCTGTACTTGACAACATACCCTGTGTGATGAACATGCCCACTTCTGGCAGGCAAAAACTGAGAAAAATAACAGCAGGACTTGTATTTCATTAGGAGTCTACAGGGAACCTACATTACAAGCCAAATGACACTTGGATATATCCAGCCTGCTGGAAGTGCTATGAACCCCTTCAATGACAGGTGGATCTGCAGAGATCCCCAGGATGCTCAGCAGAGGTGCCCTTTTGAAGGAGGGCCCATTCAGAGATGAAACATCTTCTGGAACAAATCTGACCAGGTTTCTCATTTCTAGGAGTTACAGCTCAAGAAAGAACAAACATGATTCATTATCATGCCTTCTCATTGGCAGGCATGCACTCTACAAGAAGAGCAGATGTTTGCTTCTCATCGTCCCAGTCCATGTTGTCTGTATTTGTATTTCTAAGATGGTTATTCTTCATGAGACTTTAACAATTCATGGGTCAGAAGCAAGCGAGAGACACCATGAGCCAACACTCACAATGTCAGGGGCTTCCTAAGCATCTCTGCACAGCTCCAGTGTGAAAATAACGAGAGAATTTCATGCGCTACAATTAACCCTTGAAACATCAACCAGCTACAGCAAATACTCTCCAGAGCATCCGGCAAAACCCAGATCACAACTCAGCCCACAGAAGAGGCATTGCACCTTCAGTGTTACACATCATGTGAATAGCAACCACACACCGGTGCAGCCACCAGGGACAAAAAAAACCCAAACATATCAGCCCAAAAGTTCAGGTTTTGGAGTCTGACAGGCTGCAAGGTTGTAGCGTGGTTTCTGCATTTCCTTCTGTGCCTAGACTCCTTTAACAGCCTATTTCTCCTATAGATCTATAGGCTCCACTGCTGTCCCAAATGGGATCATGGGAGACAGCATCTTGTGCAGAAACCTTGAGAAAGGTCCAGTGGGATGGGAAGGATAAGCTACAAACCCAACCAAGCACCATGGTGGCCTTGTAGGGGACAAAACCTGCACTTCAACCAGAGGTTTTGAGAAAATCCCTTTGTAAAATGCTTTCTTCAGGGCAGGGAATTTTGCATGTGCAGATTTTCCACTGAGGAATTCTTCATTTTAGCCAGATTTTTGTAAGAGAAAAACAAAAAGGGACACTTTTCCAGCCCATTCACATTGAAGACCATATGACCAGACCTGGTCAACAGAGTAGAGCCAAACAAGCACAGAGCTTGGACAGTGTGTCTCAGTGTGACTCTCCCAGCCTTTTCCTGAACAAAACCTGATATAACCACCCTGAATTTTGCCTCAGGTTTCATTTCTTTGCTCCAAGTTCAACCAGGTCTATCTCCAGGATCTGGGAATTAAGCAGCATAACTATTCCAAAGTAAATTGCTCTACAATTGCTTTTCTATAACACGACAGTTGTTTTCTTAGGGCAAGCCACTTTTATTCTTGAGGAATGTGTCAGCAGGAGGAATAGCCAGAACAAACCTGGCTATGCTGCTATTCTGGAGTTGTTATCTATCATCAGGTTAAAAAAGCTGGTGAGTTTCCACTTTACAGCGTTTGTGACCAGGCCAAGATGACAAATAGGAGTGACCCACTCTTCACTGTTCCCTCAGATCTGCTGAGGGTGTCAGAGTCAGGGATCCCTACAAATACCCGCAGCTTGGGCCATGGGTGTGAGGACAACTCTCTGTCTCCAAACCAAAAGGGCAGAAAAAACATGGAGCTACTCCAGCGAGGGAGAAATGTCTATAATTAATGTAGTGGGAAAATTACACGTTTATACAGTCCCCCCAAACACAATAGCAGACATCCATTTCCTGCAGTGATGTGGAGGCTTGCCAGCCCGAAAATAAATCACAAGAACACAAAGCCAACAAGGAGAAAAAGAAAGGGGAATTATCACATAAGATGCAGCAGCCTTTTGTACCAGGAAAATAACCAGCATCTCCGGCAGACGTCTATTGTTTATCAATAATATTCTCTAACAACCCTGCCATTTGAGTCTCAACTCGAAAGTGATGTTCAAAGTGAAGGATGGACGTCTCCTTGGGTTTTACAAGCTCCCAAGGCACAACAGAGCAGTAGCTTGGGAGAAGTACTGACCTGCCCCAGAGGCATTTGTGTGACTAAACCCCAAATAATCACAGTGAACCTGATATTAAATGGGCTTCAGAATGGGTAAAAAGTGGAATAAAACCAAAGTTCCCCTCTTCCTCCAGGATGCCTGGTTACAGGAATGAAGGCACTCAGTGGTCTGGCAGCACCTGTAGAGGGATTGTGTCCAGTGATGCTGGAGATTAAAAATAAGGGAACAAACCGTTTCAGTAAGGACTTGCAATCCTACTCTCACTCATTGTCTCTCCCCTTCTCTTTCCCCATAGAGATAGTACAAGCTCCAACTCCACAGCACATTTGAGTCAATGAGACCCTCTTCATTGACTTTCAACCGCCTTTGGCTCAAGTGCTGGGATTATGACACCAGTTTTATGACTTCCCCCGTGGCTTATGAAATTAGGCTTTATCAGCAACAGGAGACTGGAGGAGAAGGTCCATTTGTGGGTTTCAGAAGGGCAGTTCCTGTTTTCTTCTTAGCCTGGGACTGTGTTAAATAAATTATGGGTGTGAGCCATATTTTCCAGAATATGTTTTAGCTACATCAACACTGGCAAATGTGTGAGCACTCCCAAGTGCTTTTTTTTTTCCTGCCTCTGCTCCATGTGCTGTAGGGTGAATGCTGCTGGCCAGTTTCCTGGTGAAAACTGTACTGGGGCACCCTGGGGCTCTGGATAGAGGGTTCTTACCACACAAGTCTCTGTGCCACATGCTGGTATCCAACCTCTGGGGTCCTTCACAGCACAGTGTGTGTCACTGGCTTCCTGTGAGCCCAGCTGCATCAGCTGGATCTGCTTTTGTGAAAGATCCATGAGAGGGTCCCCAAGATGTTTTTCTGAAGGAAGCTTTAAGGTGAAGATCTTTAGGTGACACCCAAACCCATCCTTGGATACTCACACAGAAGCTTCTCCACCACCTCTTTACATGCTAGAGGAATGTCAAGTGTGATCTCTTGTGCTGAGGTTGGTTTATCTCACCAAGTACCTGCTGAGTCTTGCCACCAGATCTCCACCAGAACCAGAGGTCCCATGACCTGGAACAACTAAGAAGAAATTCCTCCCGCAGTCCAGGCTTGCCAACCCCAAATCCTCACATCTCCTGCTCTTATCCTCCCATTCCTAGGAGGCAATGGGGAAACACAGCTGGCACATAGCAAAGTCAGGGATTAGAGCAAAATACTTCACCATACCTCAGGCACTTAAACTTTTTGCTTCTTTCCCTGGCCTGCTTGAAGTGAAATTAATTAATTAATTAATTATTTTTTTTAAAAAAGAGAACTTGCATATACTGACAAACGCACAGAGAAGTGAAACATTTGTTTAGGAGAAAAATCTCTTTTCCTAGCTATTGGCTGTCATTCAGGAGGTAGGGAGAACAGCAGCTCTTAATGTCTGCCTGTTCCTCGGTGATTTGTGCTTTTGTGTTTTGAATGACATACATAAGTCTGATAACGGTATTAGTGCACTTCTTGGACTGAATAATAACTTATTAAATGCGAAGCCCTCTATTTATGCACTCCAACAGCACAAACTTAAATGCAAAACACTAAAGACATTCAAACCCTCAAGGTCCCTGCAGCAGCTCTCTCCACAACACACAAATGAAGTACCGAGATTGACTTGGCTGTATTTATGGGGTGCACATTTCACGAGCGAGGGCAGGAATGGACGTCTCCTGGATGCTTGTACAGCACTTTGATCAAAGCTATCTCGAGCCCATCCAGCAGCAGGGAGCAGTATCTGAGAGCAATGTCTCTGGTAGTGATATCCTCTGAGATGGGTACAGAGCAAGCTCCCTCTTGAGCTCATTATGACTAAGTGGCACACAGGAACCGATAAACACATTCAGGATAAACACATCTGGAAGCAGCTTGCTAGCTACAAAGAAATGCTTATTAACTCACTTTTTAGGGTAAAAAGGGAGCAAAACTGAAATACAGCAAGTGCAGTTTAGAGTTTTTATTTGGGAGTGGGGAGGAAAAGCTGTCCTCAAACCAAAGCATGTAAAGCTGCTTTGACTTTTTTTCAAACAGCAGACTAATTTTTTTTTCTTATTTGTGTTTCAATTTCCTTTTAACCAATACTACTCCTATTCTGGCTTTGTCTTGTTGAAAACCATCCTTTCTGAACTGAAATGAAGTGCTGAGATTTCTACAGCACCAAGCCCTGTCTTGTTCTTCCCCCGTGGCTCTGCCCCACAATCAGGTGAGTTTCAGAGGGGCTTGGCAGGGAACAGCTCACTCCAGGCAGCTACTTACCACATGACACATTCCCCACCAGGTCTCCCTCCTTCCCAAGAAACAACTGGGGTGGTTTTCTTCTCCTTGTCCTTGAATGTTCCCTTCCATGGTTTTCCTCAACTCGTTATCCTGCCCTTTCTGGGGCTGATCTCATTTTCTCACATTTTCCCCCACTCAGTGGACCTCTGTGGATTCACCCTTCTTCCATGTGAGAAGGAAGATTTAAAAAAAATAAACAAACCACTCCAAAACCCTAAACCACATCTCATGTCTATAAATTTCCAAACAAGAGATATGCAGATGGCACTAATGAAAACAATACTCAAGGTGGGCCCTGAGCTGGGTGGATGGCAAGAGGTAGAGAGTGTGCACAGACAAGAAAGCTAGGTTGGTCTGTCTGAAAGGAAGGTGGAGCAAGGGAGTTCAAAGAAGGATGAGATCTGTGAAAGCCAAGGGTCAGCAGAACCCATCAGAACTGGGTGCTGAAAGCAGAAGCCCTTCGCTTGCAAATGCCAGGCTAAGGAGAGGGCAGTAGAAAAAAATAACTCAGCTGGAAAAAAAAAACAGTGCTTAGTGCATTGCTCATCAAATGTAATGCCCCTAAATGTGGTGGCTACCAAAGGCTCTGGTGCACACACATGGTGGGATAGGAGATCTGTGACACTGATCCCACCTGAGGCATAGGCACAGATCAAACCACCCAGCTGCTGGGTCACAGAGCAGCAAGTGACCCCTGCAGAGCCACAGGATGCGGGGAGATAATTTGGGATGTGAGCAGAATCAGCTGAGCTCTAACAGATTTCCAGTGCAAGACTCAGCATCCCTTCATGAAAAGATTGATTAAGAAGCATGTTTGAGTCATGAATGAATAATAAATAAATGAACATAATAAAACACAGGTGTGAAGCATGAAAACAAGGATAAGTTACACTAGGTCTGGGGTGAAGCCTGTTATGAGGACACCAGGAAAGGCACCCAGAGCCACCTTTCTCCACAGAAATGTGGCTTGGTCACACTTAGTTGTTCATCCCTCACTCCCCAGACATAGAATCATAGAATTGTACAATAGTTTGAGCTGGAAGGAACCTTTAAAGGTCATCTAGTTCAACCCTTCTGCAATAAGCTGGGATATCTTCAACTAGAATAGGTGGCTCAGAGTCCCATCCAATCTGACCTTGAACAATGTGACAATTCAACCAACCTGACATGTCCTAGGTCAAACATGGATGAGGGAGCCAGACTACTCCAGGGATAGGGTGGTCCAGGAGGTTCAAATCTCTGCAAGGATTTCACCTCTCCACCCCAGGCTGGACCTGCTGAGTTCAGAGCAGTGCTGAGCTGCAACTTCGAGATTTGCAGCCTGTATGGACACCTACAGAGTCACACAAAAAACAAGTAACTTTTCCTAACTCTAAAATGAAAGTTCATATTCTTTAGCAAGATTTCAAAGCCAAAGTATCTCTTTGACCTAAAATGTTTAATTTGACCTAAAATCTTATGCTTTTCCTTTAGTTCCTTGGATACTTTAAGGAAATGTGCCAATCTTATTATCAAACAATAGTTTAACTCCTGGATTTTTTTTAATTTTTTTTTTTTTACAGCCTCCTGTAATTTATTTTCTGGGATTTTTTTAAAGTAACTCTGTAAGCAGGCAGATCACGAGCACCCTGGCACAGTGAGTACAGCTAATCAGCATCACAGGGCATTGTCCAGGCCATGTCTAGGTCACTTTGTGTAGTAAGAGGACCAGACCTCAGAGATGAAGGGCCACTTCACAGTGTGAGGTGAAGGATCTGCCTTTGGCTGCCTTCCCCAGCTAAAACCACAGCTCAGGCTGGAGGTGGCTACATCCATAGCCAAACAGCTACCTTCCCTGAGGGGCATTGCTTGGGGATGATGGGGCAAAGATCATCTTCCAAATGATCTTCCTTGTGAAGAGAGTGTCTCAGCCTGGGGACCTGTGATAGGATCTTGTCTCATTTGGCCAACTCACCTACTCCCGTTATGGTTCGTAAGATGTATTTAGATGCCCCAGCCCTCCAAGGAACTGACCTGCTATTGGATTTAGTAGCTGGCTGAAACCAGCTCTCAACTTGGTCTTCAGCCGCTCAGCCACAGCAAGACAGTTTAAATGATTCCCTAGAGTACGGGTCTGACACGACTCCAGTGACAATCCAGGAGCATTGGCTGACTGTGAAGAAGAGGAGCAAAGCCCTGCAGCAGCAAAGTGGCACCAAGACAAATCCCACTGAATGCCTGGCTTGAACAGGGGTTCTAGAAAAAAAACCAAAACTGAGTAAGTTAAAGATGTCACAAAATGGCACATTCTGGGATGACCTACAGAACAAAACAGTCTGTTGCACTTTGGAGTTACATTATTTAATTTGTAAAATGTTTATGAGGAAAAAAGCCCCGTATCCCAATTAAGCCATTTCAGAAAATGCAGCATTTACTCAGTCAGAAGTCTGGTTTTAACGACAGAGCAGGTTTCTTAGTTTTACAGGGCCAGGGTAGAAACAAGGGTTTCCCTTCATACCAAGTGTCCTTTAGCTGTAAAGCAACTGCCTTTAACCTCATTTAAGAACAATAATACAATTTGCACTGTGTTTTCCTTTGCTTTCCTGGTTTATCCTCTTGGAAGTCTTATTATGGTCTCATAAAAGAGTATAAGGCTGCTACTAACCTTTAATTGATATGGTAAAAAAAAAAGTATGCGGTACATATGGAAAGTAACTACTCTGCACAGGGGACCAGGTACTCTATAGACATGAATAACTCTGCTATATCATGCAAGTGTCTTTGCCTTTGGCTCTAGAGAAAGCCAGGATCAGATCAGCAGAAAGCAATATATTTAGAAGGAGATGCATTTAAACCAGAGACACTTCATGCTGCCATCCAGAAGGACAAACAACCCTGTTGCTGCTCAGACAAAAGTCTGAACCATGTCACTGTCCCCCTGAGATGCTTTGTGCTCCACCACACAGCACTCCCATGACCAGAATCAGATGTGTTAAAGATGTAAAGAGGAACCTACAGGAGCTCAAAATGTGAAGCACAAGCACAGGCTACACTTGGACTCACGCTTCACCTCAGTGTGGGACATTCAAAATGTCCCTGAGCACTGTGTAGCTGTCTGGAAGTGGAGGCTGTATATCCTCTGCAGCCTCCTTAGAGCAACATACTGGTTCCAAACAAGTGTCTTTAAAAAAGCAGTTTTTCACTCTGGGTATCTGCTACCCTATAAATCCTACCTTGCATCTGCTTGCTTCTAGCTAGAGGTTCAGCCCAGTTAGGAGAACAAGTAGGATGCATCATTTCACATCCCTGTGGACTCCCCAGGGCTGGCATTGGAAATTTCAGTTGACATGTGACATGATTTTCTTGTACTAACTGCTCCAAAGCTTCCAGAAAGCACTGACCTCACCCTGCCATCACCAGCACAAATTATGCACTTGTCTGTGATGAAACACAGAAATAAAAATTGCTGGTTTTCTTTTCCGTCTTCAATTAGATTGTTCTTAGTCCAGTCCCTTTGAACTCCAGCGACTTCTCCCCAGGGAGAAACTGCTTTTTCATAGAAAAAAAAAGCAGTTAGAAAAGACCTTTAAGATCACTGAGTCCCACCATTAACCTAATGCTACCAATTCTACCACTAAACCATGTCCCTCAGCACCACATCTACGTGTCTTCTAAACAAGTTCCCTATGAGCCAGCAATGGGCCCTCACAGCCAAAAAGGCCCATGGTGTTCTGGCAGGCATGAAGAAGAGTGTGCCCAGCAGGTCAAGAGAGGTTCTTTTCTCACTCTACTTTGCCCTGGTAAGGTCACATCTGGAGTATTGTGTCCAGTTCTGAGCTCCCCAGTTGAAGAGAGACAAGGAACTACTGGAGAGAGTCCAGCAGATGCTATGAAGATGCTGAGGGGACTGGACCCCTGGGACTGGACCCAGTCCCCTGGGCTAAGACCCCTGGGTCTGCTTAGCCTGGAGAAGAGAAGACTGAGAGGGGATCTAATCAATGCTCATCAATAACTAAAGGGTAGGGGTCAGGATGGGGTCAGACTCTTGTCAGTGGTGCCCAGTGACAGGACAAGGGACCATGGGCACAAACTAGAAACCAGGAGGTTCCATCTGACAATGAGAAAAAAATTCTTTCCTGTGAGGGTTCAAGAGCCTGGCCCAGGCTGCCCGGAGAAGATGTGGAACCTCCTTCTCTGGAGAGATTCCAAACGCCTATATAATGTAACCCTGGACACCCTGCTCTCGGTGACTCTGCTGGAGCAGAAAGGTTGGATGTGATGATCTCCAGAGGTCCTTTCCAACCACCACCATTCCATGATTCTGTGATAAGCTTTCCTGAACAGCAAGAGCACAGTTTCAGGTAGAAGCAGCCGAGCAGGCCAAGGATACATAAACAGACATTGATGGCTTAGTTGTGCTGCCTACCAGCACCCAGTGAGCAACACAGTTAGTTTTAGAAAAAAAAGCAGAGACCACCAAAGGTCAAGACAGTCATCTGCATGACAAAATATCCAAATTAAATCAAAATATCCAAATTTCCTATCTAAGTCAAGGAACTATCACCCTTAGCTGTGAAGGATATACTAGACAATTATGGCAAGCAAGACTGGTGATGTGCTACTGAATTTCACTTAAACCCTTTAATAAATGATTATAAGATTTTAAAT
Source organism: Ceryle rudis (assembly GCA_033439905.1). Lineage (NCBI taxonomy): Eukaryota > Metazoa > Chordata > Aves > Coraciiformes > Cerylidae > Ceryle > Ceryle rudis. Next base: position 41,716 of record JAAGNO010030116.1, on the reverse strand, counting down.
AAACCCTTCTGGGCTGTCTAACCACAGTGCTAGAGCACCTCATTGGAAAGAAAAGAATAGCAGAAAACCATGAGACATAACTCTCTGGTGTCACACACCAAGACTCAAGAAAACAGTTTTGGGGGAAATTCCAGAGCACGGTGCAGTAGAAACATGAAGGACGAGAACAGATTTTCTTCACTGATATGAGAAATAGAGTTTGCTCTTAACTGGTCAGTATTGCCTGCAGAAAAGAAGGAAAAAAGCAACCACCAGTGAGGGACGAAGTAGCTAGTTGAAACTAGTCCCTTAAAGGTATTTATTTTTAAGAAGGGAATTTTCCCTTATTTTTTCAGGTTGACTATTGCCAACAGTATTTTATCATACACTGTGCCTGCTGACCTACCACATTTAACCTACTTACACAAATTAAACTTTAATTAAGTTGATTAGGTGTTCATCTAACATCAAAAGTAAGTCAAAATGTTGGCCAAGGTCTTAGCATGACGGAGCAGTTTTGGTTTACATAATTTTATTTATATATTTATATAAAAAGCTTTTCAAAAGTGTAGGCCACTTCTAACCTACTCCTCATAACCTTTCTTAAAGCCACAGCAAGCCCTTGGGTTTTGTTTAGAACCAGTGTTACAAGGAATGGCACTACATGGTTTGCTGTTACTCTTGGTGTAACAGAGACCTCGAGAGAGGACTTGTGTTTTAGGAAGCTCCCATGAGTCCAGGTCCATCAGGTCTCTCATCCTAGGCTACCAGTCATGTCTTGTTGCATTTCTACTTTAACAAAAAAATAGGGAAAAGACTATTCTTCAACTCCACCCCGCCAGTGCAGAGTGAGCTCTCTGCTTTGTGCATGGGCAGTTGTTTTCCAGTCAGCTTTACACTTCGCTAAAATAATTTAAGCCAAGTTTCCTGACAAGTCAGTCATTTCCCCATTCCCTCTCCTCTCTACCTCCAGAATAAATTCCCTCATGTCCTAGGAAATCTAGCACTGGCTGGATGGACGGTCCCAAAGAATAGTGGTCAATGGGGTTAAATCCAGCTGGTGGCTGTTCACAAGTGGTATTCCTCAGGGCTCAGTGTTGGAAACATTTCTGTTTAACAACTTTGTTGATGATCTTGATAAGGACAGAGAGTGTATCATCAGTAAATTCACAGATGACACCAAGTTAAACGGGAGTGTCGATCTGCATGAGGATAGGGAGACTCTTCAGAGATACTTGGATAGATTGGATTGATGGGCCAATGGGATGAGCTTCAACAAGGCCAAGTGCCGGGTCCTGCACTTGGGCCACGATGACCCCATGCATTTCTACAGGCCTGGGGAAGCGTGGCTGAAGAGGTCTCTAGAAGAAAAGGACCTCGGGGTTCTAACTGACAAGTGGCTGAATATGAGCCAGCGGTGTGCCCAGGTGGCCAAGAAAGCCAAGGGCATCCTGGCTTGTATTAGAAATAGTGTGAGCAGCAGAAATAGGGAGGTGATTGTCCCCCTGTACTCAGCACTGGTGAGGCCACGCCTTGAGTATTGTGTCCAGTTTTGGGCACCTCAATACAAGAGAGATATCAAGGTGCTGGAGTGAGTGCAGAGGAGGACAACAAAGCTGGTGAAGGGCCTGGAGAAGAAATCTTATGAAGAGCAATTGAAGGAGCTGGGACTATTTACTTTGAGGAAGAGAAGGCTAAGGGGAGACATCATCACTCTCCACAACTTCCTGAAAGGACATTGTAGAGAGGTTGGTGCTGGTCTTTCCTCACAGGTAATTAGTGATGGAACAAGGGGGAATGGATTCAAGCTGCAACAGGGTAGGTTTAGACCGGACATGAGGGAAAAAATTTTCACAGAAAGAGTAGTCAGACAGTGGAATAGGCTGCCCAGGGAGGTGGTTGAGTCACCATCCCTGGATGTGTTTAAGGGTCATTTGGATGTGGTGTTGGGGGATATGGTGTAGGGGAGAACTTTGTAGAGTAGGGCTGATGGTTGGACTCAATGATCCCAAGGGTCTTTTCCAACCTGAATGATTCTGTGATTTTAAACAACAATAACACTAAGGGTTGTGCATTAGGTGGGAATGCACCTTCACTCTCCTCATGCCTTTCAGGGCCCACAAAGTTCTAAACTGAGCAACTGCTTTAAAACCTAGAGAATCTCAACTGAGCAGCCAGCACTAAAGCAGCAGGTCTAGTGGAACAGAAATACTAAGATAGCCCTTGTTATACCTTCTCAGCCTGAAAACTGCCTTGGCAATGAGCAGCTGGAGAGCTGCTGGGGGGTAAAGGACCTGGTGGTGTCAATCGACAGCCAGCTGAAGATGAGCCAGCATGTGCCCAGGTAGCCAAGGCCACCAGCATCCTGGCTTGTATCAGCACTAGTGTGGCCAGCAGCACTAGGGCAGGGATCATCCCCCTATACTTGGCACTGGGGAGGCTGCCCCTCAAATCCTAGATTCAGTTTTGGGACCCTCACTCCAAAGACATTAAGGGGCTGGAGCATGTCCAGAGAAGGGCAACAAAGCTGGTGAAGGGTCTAGAGCACAAGTCTTGTGAGGAGCAGCTGAGGGACCTGGGGTTGTTCAGCCTGGAGAAAAGGAGGCTCAGGGGAGACAGTCTCACTCTTGACAACTCACTGCAAGGAAGCTGGAGCCACATGGGGGTTGGTCTCTTCTCCCAAGAAAGAACTGATAGGACAAGAAGAAATGGCCTCAAGCTGCACCAAGGGAGGTTTAGGTTGGACATGAGGAAAAACTTATTCACTGAAAAGGTTGTTAAACCATGGACCAGGCTTCCCAGGGAGGTGGTGGCACCACCATCCCTAGAGGTATTTAAAAACCATGCAGATGAGGTGCAGAGGGAGATGGTTTAGTGATGGGCTTGGCAGTGCTGGGTTAACAGCTGGACTTGATCTTACAGGTCTTCTCCAAACAAAACGATTCTATGAACCCCAAAGAGCCACAAAACTGTCCACCTTCAAGCTAACTCAGTCACAACATTGTGCAGTCACAAATGTTTTTTTACAGCCTCCACAGGTTGTCATTCACCTCTTCACAGCCTGTATCTGAAGAAGTGTCCATGAGGGTTTTTTTGCCCCCCTTTTATTGTTAAAATGAGCAAGCTCAAGTTAGCCTCAGCTGACTGCATGTAAAGCAACTCCAAGTAAGGAGTAATTCCGTTTAATGGTGCTGTCCCTGCACATCGCTCCTGGCTCCTGTCTCCCTCTGGGCAAATGGGGCACAGAGACAAGATGCTTGTTACTGCACAAGAGATCCATATATGCATTTGTGTATATGTCCATATATGCGTTGTCAAACTGCATTCTGTATATGTAAGCATATTTAACATCAGTAGTAATTTCCATTTATCAGGAAAACTCCACTAGCCACCGATACTGCTTCAATTCAGACAGACCCTTGTATTTGCCAAACAGCTTGCACAGAGACACAGAATGGTGGGGATTGGAAGGGACCTCTGGGGATCACCCTGTCCAACCCCCTTGCTCCAGCAGGGTCACCCAGAGCAGGTTGCCCGGGATCACATTGTCCAGGCAGGTTTAGAACCTCTCCAGAGAGGGAGACTCCACAACCTCTCCGAGAAGCCTGGGCCAGGCTCTGGCAGCCTCATAGCAAAGAAGTTTTGCCTCATGTTCAGACAGGATCTCCTGGGTTACAGTTTGTGCCCAATGCCCCTTGTCCTGTCAATGGGCACCACTGACAAGAGTCTGACCCCATCCTCTTGACCCCCACCCTTTAGCTATTGATCAGCATTTATCAGATCCAATCTCAGTTCTCCCCAGGCTCAACAGCCCCAGAGCTCTCAGCCTTTCCTCAGCACAGAGAATTCTGCAGACCCTTAGCATCTTTGTAGCCTCTGCTGGACTCCCTCCAGTAGTTTCCTCTCTGTCTTGAACTGGGGAGCCCAGAACTGGACCCAATACTCTAGGTGCAGCCTCACTAGGGCAGAGTGCATGGGGAGAAGAACCTACCTCAACCTGCTGGCCACACTTCATGCACCCCTGGAGACCATTGGCCTTCTAACAGGTCAACACGCTTTCTAAGAAAGCAACCCCTCACCTGTACTGGTGATCAGGGTTATTCCTCCTCAGGTGCAAGACCCTACATTTGTCTCTGTTGAACTTCATGAGGTTCCTCTCTGCTGCTGATTACAACACAGTATCAACAAATTTTTATATTCCACATGCCTTTTCCTGGTACCTGCCCTGAACTGCTGCTGCAGAGAGCTCCCAGCTGCTGAAGGCCCTCAGCTCAGCAGCAGAGAAGACAGCTCTGCATTCGCCTACACCGTGTCTGTGCCTGGAAGGCACTCTCTGCATCCATCACAGCAAGGTGGTGGTTCCCCCCCTGCTCCCGTAAATGATGAAAGGTTCATTTATTCAGGAACTGACTACAGTGAGCTCTAGCTTACCTGGGAAAGCTTCCCATTCACCACAGGCGAGTGGAGTTTTCAAGACATGAATGTCTGGTTTATGAACATCTGCACTCCATGAATGCTCAGAGTAAGAAATTTATAAATGCAAGGCTTGTGCACAGGGGCAATACATCATATCTCTAAGGAAAAAAACATGAGATGTAAAACAGTACAAAAGCCTAAACCACCACTGCTCCAAGAGGATACTACCTCATTTTTCAAAATTTCCAGTAGAATGTCCCTAACTACTCCCCTCTTATGACATCTCTCCAACACATTCCCTCAACATAAAGCCTAGTCCAAAATTCATCCTATTCCATGTGTGCCACAGATCTCCAAAACACAGACTCCAGCCCTACCTTCTGCAAGCCTATCTCATGCTATGCCCAGTAACTAAACACAAGGCACAACGATCCTCAGGTGAAAGGTGTGCAGTACAGGAAGCGCCATACCCTTAACAGACATCTGTAATATGCAGCCCCAAACCCTTCTTCAGCAGGATTAAGATATAGCACTATGCTATCTGCCTAATGCCCCCAAAATGGTGTCATACTGACCTATCTAGCGAGACTTTCCCTGCAGCACTGGGTCCAGCTCTGGAGACCTCAGCACAGGAGAGACAGGGACCTGCTGGAGCAGGGCCAGAGGATGGCACAGCAATGATTTGAGGGCTGGAACCCCTCTGCTGTGAGGCCAGGCTGAGAGAGTTGGGGTTGTTCAGCCTGGAGAAGAGAAGGCTCTTGGGGAGACCTTATTGTGGCCTGTCAGAAAGATGGGGACAATCTTTTTAGCAGGGTCTGTTTTGACAGGACAAGGGGTGATGGTTTTAAACTAAATGAGGGGAGATTTACACTTGATCTACAGAAGATATTTTTTGCCTTGAGGGCAGTGATACTCTGGCCCAGGTTGCCCAGAGAGGTAGTTGATACCCCATCCCTGGCAAGATTCCAGGTGCGGTTGGACAGGGCTCTGAGCAACCTGCTCTAGTTAAAGACAGAATCATAGAATCATCTTGCGTGGAAGGGACCTTCAAGATTGTTGAGTCCAACCATCAACCCAGCACTAACAGGTCACCACTAAACCATGTCCCTCAGCACCACACCTCCACAGCTTTTAAATGAGTCCAGTGACAGGGACTCCACCACTGCCCTGGGCAGCTTTGTGCAGTGCAAGTGTTCCTGCTCACTACAGAAAGGCTGGATGAGATGACCTTTAAAGGCACCTTTCTATCCAAAACATTCTATAATTCTATGATTCTATCTTACAGCCTTCATCCAGATACTTATCAGGCAAGATTCTGGAAAAGCTGGATTTTGGGGGGGAAGAGGGTGTGAAGATGAAAGCAAATTCCCTCCCCAGCACAGATACCACAGGGCAGCAGTTCCTCTGAGCTCCCTCATCTTTTTTTTTTTTTTTAGGCAATTACAAAGCTTTAGAAATGAGCAGCTGCCTTGGGGTGAGATGTGAAATGATTGGCTCGATTCTGTGCCACACTCACAAAGAAATGTCTCTTGCAGCAGCAAGCCTGAAGATGAGCATGGGGTCAAGAATTGCTATTTAGAAAAAAAAAAAAAAAAAAAGAAATAATCCCCAAACATATGCATTAGCAGCAGAGATAATGGCATTTTACTCAGCAGAGTTCATCCGCTATGAAAGCTGGGGGGAATACTCCACAAGCACATTACACACTGTTCAAAACTAGCACCAAAATTTACTCCTGTACCACCAGGTTCTCTCTAGAGGACATCGGAAAGCAGTCCTTTCCCTCCTGCCAAAGGACGAGGGCCAGGTAAAAGCTGTGCAAAAACCCAGTGCCATTAATCTGCTAAATCTATGACTGACTGCCTACCCCATAGGAGTGATACAGTTAATTTCACAGCTTCAGAAGACAGCAACAAATTTCATGCCTTCTTGCTCTCCCCTCCTCCCCTGGAGGGCTGAAAAAATTCACCGTTTTAAACCCACATTTCGGTTGAAAACGAGATGGCCGCAGCCCTGTAATGGGACAATAAATTTGTATCAGCCTTTAATCCAGTCCATTTCTAGTGGGTTTCCTTTATTATTGTCTCAGCGTCGAGGGTAAATTAAAAGTTACAACAGAGATGCCAAGCATAACAACGAGCGTCTCAGACTCGCCATCAACAATATCTACCCGCTTCCACAGCGCAGCTCACAGTCACGTAAGCAAAGGTCACATGTGTGAGTCCAGATAATGCCATCACCTTTCAATTACACACATACAGGGAAAGCTTCTACCCATGGGCTCTCATCTGCTGCCTGCAGATGTGGGCCTTCTTCTGAGGCTGTCCAGAAGAGGGCAAGAGACTGTCAGTCAAAATTGCTGCAAAAATTAATCCTCGCCTTCAAGTCTGAGTAGACAGAACCTAACAGTCCCAAAGTACCATCCACCAGAGACAGTGGCTTTAAAAAATTGCCTCCCTTGGATCAGCAGTTTGAGTTAACAGCTCCCTTTCGTAGCCTGCCACAACACAATTCCCCTACAACTTTTTTCCTTAGTCCAACTACAAATGCCCCTTGAAGGCCAAGACTCACAAAAGCAGATAACAAATGCACATCCTCATTAATCTAGAAGCTGATTCAATGCTACTTTAAGAAAATACAATTCTGTGGAGTTTCTTGAATTTTTTTAACAAATCCATTATAGCATTTTTCCGTAAGTTTAAGTCTCCTCTTACCACACAGAAGTTTTCATCTTGTATGATAAAGAGAGATCTTGCGAGAGGATTAAATAAAAAAAGGCATAAAAATACCTGACTATCGGATCAAACGTATCCCCTCAAATTTTATTTTCTTGCCAGTTTTCACTAGGGGTTGTACATCCTTGTGTGTAAAAAACATGGTATGTGTCTTGGCTGGTTTGGGAGGGAAAAAAATTGCCCTTCCAGTTAGAACAAGTTTGGGGAAACTGTGATAAAACAGAGGGGTCTTCTCTCCAAGTCCACCAGCACCCTTGCTCCCTGGCCAACTCATCTGCCACAGCCAGACAACTCCAAGCCTTAAGAAGCTCTGCAACACAAGATGGTGCTGGGACTCTTTTCCAGATGAGGACCAGGGGACCTGTATTAGACTTGCTCCCTTGGGGACTGGGATTATACAAACCAGGCATTGGGAAAGTCATGTTGGTGTTTTAAAGGATGGGCAGATACACACATGATGGGCAGAGCTGACGTGGGGGCTGTGTAGCAAGTTGATGAACTGCATGATTATGGGCTGGGGTGGGATGAATATAAGAGGACAGCTTCTGAATTTAAAGCCTGGAGCACAAGAAGAAGCTTCACCACAGCTAATGACAGCACGTGCAGTCAATACCAAACCTACTTGACCTCCAGTAATGCGAGTAACTCTTCCAAGTCGTGCCTCCATCCCACCCAGTTGTGATGTCAACAAGCAAACCCTCCACAGAACAAAATCCTTATACCAAAGAACAGAGTTGGTGATGAACTTTTCGGAGCCTAAATCACAAGCCTTGCATTTCTCATGGTGGTCCTGCTTGAGAGATCAACCTACGAGCTACTGCCTAATACAGTCACAATACCAAAAACATGGAAACTAAGCTCCATTTCTTTCAAGTTTCATCTAACCATCCTATCTGAAGTTTCCATGCTAAGAGCACTTTCCACCCTTAGCTCTTCCTCAGTATTGATGTCTCCTCTCTATTTTTTACACTCATTTCAACAAGCGGACAGCCCCATGGGGCCAAATATTGCATTTGGTTTGCAACAGCCTCTCACCTGCAGATTTGCCAGGGCAGGTACACAAGCTATGACATGAAGATCAAGATCCATACAGGAAAATTCACTGCACTCTCCTTTCTGAAACTGGGAGATCTACTTCCTCCACCTGCCAAAGGGTATAGGGCTTGTACAGTAACCCCTGAAGTCATACTTGCAACTACACTCTCAACCTTCACTTCTGGAGATACCAGAGCTTAAAGAGCAGGGCCAGCCACGACCTCTCTCCACCCAGGTGGAGATCGAGCATTGGGATGCAGCCCGGGACATGAGGACACCATGTCATTAGGTCGGCACAGCCCCCAGGCCATGCCTGCAAGACCCTCATTGGTTAGTGGGTACCAATGCCTCAGCCCTAGCTGCATCCTTTGGAGAACCAGCCTAGCTCTGGACTAGGAAATTGTCAAAATAGCTGAAGCAGCAGCTCCACAAAACACCTATAGCCGCAGTTACTCATCTAATGGCTCTCCAGTAAACATTTTGAGAATGTGGTATTGGCCCAATCTGAGCATGAGAACAGAACTTGGCTTTTAATACCATCAGCACAATTCTTTGGCCTTAGCAGGTTTGTGTAACTAAAAAGTTTTAGCTGGTTTGTATCATTGTGAACCAGAAGCTTTAGCATCTCTAGAAGTGGCTTAAAACTTTTCTGTAAAAGTCAATTTAAGATCAGTACATACAAACTCTAAGGTGGACTTTATTCCACTTGTTCAATGCAAATCATTTAAGATGTGCTTGTAAACATGATTTGGTGGTTGGAGGTGGGTTGGTATGAAATTTTTGTGCAGACACAAACTCCCATGAATATGCTCACAGTCTGATCGATCAACCCAGTCCCAATAGATCAGACACTCCTCTGGTACATGGAGCATTCTGTTTACCCATGCAGCATTCTGTTTAGCCCATGCTGATGTTCTGGTTTCTTGACAGTCAGCATGATTACTTTGCAATGCAGCAGCCTCCCTGTCAGCCATACTGCATATTCAAGCTAGCACCATGGTGTACGTTCTTTCTTATAGCCATAAGATTTTAACCGTCTTTCATAGAATCTTTCTGGTTTGAGGAGACCTTTAAGATCACCTAGTCCAACGGTTAACCCAGCACTGCCAGGTCACCACTAAACCATGTCCCTCAGCACCACATCTACACAGCTTTGAAACCCCTCCAGGGATGGGGACTCTACCACTGCCCTGAGCAGCCTGGGACAGGCACTGACAACCCTTTTGGGGTAGACATTTTTCCTCATGTCCATCCTAAATCTCCCCTGACACAATTTAGGGCCGTTTCCTCTTGTCCTATCACTTATTCCGTGGGAGAACAAACTGACCCCCTTCATTTGGCCATACTTAGGCAATGATGGATTGCAGCTTTAATGCTCTGTTGATCAGGTAAAGCATTTAAGAGCTTTCAGTGCAGTCAGTCTGATTTTTAAGAACCCTTACCTTCACAGCCTCAACATCTCTTCTCCATGAGCTGCTCCTGCTTCCACATCAATACATACAAAATCCCCAAACCAGTGAGGAAAAAAAAACAGGCTTGCACCCCTCTTGTTTCAAACAGCAAAATCTGAAATTCCCATAGAAAAGCTTAAATCTTTCAAAAGGCTTTAGATTTAAATTCTGTCCAACTACTTCAAAAGGGGTGGGGGGAGAATATTAAGCTTTTATTAGAAAGGTTTGTATATTTGCAAAATAAAAAAAAATAAAAAAATGAACCACTATCAAAGCAAAAACCCTAAACTAAATCAAGAACCCACTCTGCTAAAAGACCATATTGAGCTCTGCTAGAATCTTAGAGGCTCCCCAGAAGGAAAGACAAGTATGCTAAAAGGCTTTAATTAAAAAAAAAAAAAAAATCAGATTTAGATTTAAAACCTTTTAAAAAAATAAGAAATTTAGATTTTAAACATCCAAACGGTCACCCTACATCCATCTGTTTATGTGTTCAAGGTTCTAACCCATCTCTTTATTTTTTCCCCTACCCTTAGTTTAAAATTATTCCAAAAGGAACTGCATCACCAAGAAGGTGCCTTTCTAATGAAAGAAAGGTAAAGAAACAGCAAATGGAAAGAGATGCCTTAAGACATCATTGTCTGTTTAGTCTGGCCTGCTGCAGTAGTGCTCTGGGATCTGTCATAGATTGGATCCAAACTGCTCCACTTGAAGAGGACCAACCCACTGCAAGAGCACCTTGTTTTCCCGTTGATGACAACAGCACTAGAATAAGTACTGGGGCTTTACCACATCCAAAATGGTACCAGCCCCAACTAACTGCAGCACCTCATTCCACAGAGGCATCTGTCCCCTTGCCACTGCAGTTCACAGCCCAAAGTCCAAAAAAACATAACCCAGCAGGAATTTTACTTTGCAGTAGAAGGTCAGGCTGAGCTGCAGCTGCTCCAGAGCTGCCTCAAACTGCACTCGCAGCAAATCCGGGGTGTGCAGCCAGAGCACCAGCCCCTCTTGTCTCACCGTGAATAAACTCCACTCATGAGTCAAGAGCGATTGGACTGTCCTGCTTCATGTAGTTCCAGAAAAGCCCATGCTCCAGGAACCTCATTTTAGATAGCAGTGCTTAGAGAAAACTTTTGTTATTTTACTGCTACAAACGGTAGGTTGTGGGGCCAGGGAAGTCCCCAAGAGGTGTCTTGAGGAGAGGGAAGAAAGGGTGCGAGCAACTCTGTCAGATGAACATCTAGGTGATACTTGACAGATTAGCAGCTTTATGTTTGTCCCCCTATAAAAAGAGATTTTTTTTTTTTACTTTGCAGTAATTAAAGCTAAAGGAAAAATAAATAAAAAAATCAGTGTTAATTACAGCAACTACTCTGAATAAAAACATGAAATAATAAATGGCAGAGAAATACAGTTGCTACAATCAGAACTGTGCTGATCTGAAATTCCTTGCTGCTTTTCATATGTATTTCACACGTGCAGGACATATTTTCTGCAGTCCCTATTTGTAGAATATCCATCACCCATCTATTCATGAAGGCACAGGTCCCTATCTTCTGTTATATCTCTCCAAGACAGAGTCAAGCTCGGCATTGCTATACAAGTATCCCTCTCCACCAAGCCAGCATCCTACTGCCTGGACCTTCATGGCAACATAAATACCTAAAGCTCTATCCTCCAACACATAAAAAATAACCCCAAAATAAAAATCAAGCAGTAGGAAAGAAAGCTAGACTTCAAGACTGTTAGGGGCAAGGACACAAATTGAGCTGAGATGTTCTTTGTTTCCCTCCTGGTGGACAGAAATATCTCCATTTGTGTAAATACAGCCTTAGTCAACAGGGTGACAAATCCGTACATAGATAAATGTCACACGCTGACGTCAGTGCCAGAGCAACCTAATCAAAGTACAGCCTTCGACTATTTTTAAACCTTAAAGTACTTTATTTTTTTTTAAGTTATCATTAGAGCTTATCTTTAACAAAAAAGAAAAGAAAAAAAAACACACAAAAGAAACATCAAAAACAAACAAACACTAAAAATAAAACCAACGACAACAAAAAAATGACAAAAACACACAAACACAACAAACACCTTTAAAAATTCTATTTACGGCCGTAAAGCAAAGCTGCAGTATTTATTTATTTCTCTCTAGTACTGCCAGACATAAAAGAGAAGTGATACCCAACACCAAAACTAGGTGTTCCGCCCACTGTGTCACTGCACTAGAAAGCAGAAGATAAGGATTTGGAAAAGCATACGCATCAGACTGGCACCAGTGGTTGTATTGGAAATCTACCCAGACGGGTTAAAAATAACACCGTGAACATTCGTGGCCATGCTGAAGGTCGCTCTCGGCAGAGCTGCTGTTTTTATAGTATGAGCTCCTGGCGACATGTGACTCCTCGCTATTGCCGAGTATTTTTGTCCCCAGAAAGCACGCCGCACCGTCAGGTTCCCTCGGCTGAGGATTAAGGTTCCAGCGGCTGGTTGCAACCAATGCGACAGTGCCACAGCAGAGAAATCCAGCCCAACACCTACGTGATTGACTCGTTTTGCTTCTTAACACTAATCATCCACTGACTTGGACTGGAAAAAGTCATTTCTCTCTACCAGCATACCCTGGCCAACATTCCCATTATGCATTTCCATGGTTTGAAGCCCCCTTACGGCAATATCCAGTTTCAATAACATGAGAGTCAGCACAGCATGAGAAGTGCTTACAAGGAACAAGCTGCAGAGTTTCCCAATATTCTGTCCTTGCAGAGCACCAGCACAGAGAGAAGATCACCATTACCTTCAGAAAGGTGCCTTTGTAAGTAGGCTGGCCAAACATCCATGATAATTAACCTGAAGGGATGTTCTCCTTGGTGACCGTGGAGACAGGCTGGGCCTCTGTTTAGAAAGGAAGCGATTCCAAACGGGAATGCTGCCTTCAGCTTTGGCTTCACTGCCATCTCAAGGACTTCACAGGTGCTGCTTCCTCGCAATTGTAAATTTTTCTATAAGTCATAGAATCGTTTTGGTTGGAAGAGATTGTCAAGATCATCAAGTCCAACTGTTAACCCAGCACTGCCAGCATGCTTCACGTGGGAGGAAAGAAAGTGTCTTCAAGGATTAAATCTTCAGTTTCAGGCCATGGACTCTATTGCGCAGCTTCAGCCTTACTAGAGACAATAGTGGAGCCAACTGGCCAAAGGACAGAGGACAAAAGGCCATCTATACAGAGTCACAATACCATCCACACTGCAAATCAGTATTTCAAGGTTTAATCTAAATACTCGGATCAGAATCAATTTACAAGAGGAAATAACAAAATGCCTTTTAACAGCCAAGTTACCATTCCCATCAGAACTTTTTCGGAGGATTTTATGTGTCTCTTTTTTGAAGAGCATATGAGGAACACAGTTTTTTAAGTTTTAAGACTTCTTTCTTTAATGTTAGCCACATTCCATACAAGCCATGTTCAGCACAGATTCAGTACAGGATACAGCTTGGATATTTCTACAGGGTAACTGGAGCTGAAGTGAAACTACACAAAATCCTGAAGTCGCCTCTACCCTTCTCCCCAGCAGTCCGGGTACACTGTTCATTATCAAGGCCCATCACCACTTCACATGGTAGCAGCCTCATGCTCACCCACCCTCCAGCACCTTTCAGAGCAATAGCTACAAAAGCCTTGCACCTCAAGACAAAGTCCTTGCTACTGGTTTTCCGCAACTGGAAGAATCCACTATTTTGTTTTTAAGGGTGGCTTGTTCACAAATATTCTTCACATGTGAGCCTCCACCCCTCGTCACTCAAACTTGCTGCAGCCATTACTTGGTGTTAGTAGAGCTGAGCCGTAACCACATATAATGAACCCAAGTCTTTGCAGGTGGTCCTTGCAAGCAGATCTGGAATGGAGGGAATGCTATTTGTAATGGCTGGCAGCAAGCGTTCACACTGATCTCTTATCCTCATTCTTTTCCAGCTTTCAAAGGAAGAAACTTGCTGCTTAAAAAGAGCAAGAATCTTTAATCGATTGGTAGCACATCCTTTGGCTGGAACATACAACTGATTTAAGGGTTTCTTGAAGTTATTTGTACTTAACAGATAAATGAACACACCAGCTTCATGAAAGATTTGCATCTTCTTATTCCTCAGAGACACAGAAAGTAAAGGCCTGTTTAGCATCTAAGGTATGTGATGCAGCAGCCACCCAGTGAAGAAGCTGCTGGTGAGAACAGGAAGATTTTTATTCAGTGGAATGTGAGTTTCAGCCATAACACACTCACAGCCATCAGTGAAACAGCACACCGAGGGGAACCATAACTAAGCAGTGTTAAAGCTGGCTGCAGATGTGGCTGGAATACTGCTCCCACCAAAAAACTGCTTCTCCAGCCCCCGTGCCCTCTTCCCAAGTTCTAACTCCAAGAGCAAGGTACTACTGGTTCCTCAACTGAGCCAGACAGAGAGATACAGAAGAAAAAAAAAAAAAAAAGTAAAATAAAATGACCAACAAACCCAGGAGGTTAAAAGAACAAGAGAAGGAAAGAGGAAAATTAAAGTTGGGTACCACTCAGTGAGATCATGTATGTGCCTTGACTTGTGAAGATGCATACAAACACGTGTATACATCTCCCTCTAACAAGGGGTTGCCTTATTTAATGGAGGACAGCAGAGATAAACCTCATGGATAAACTAGCAGTGGAAGAATCCATTTCCCCAACAGAAAAGATCAATGATTATCCATTTTTCCCTTTTATCCTCCTAGTCACACAGCGAATTTGAGAAAATGAGCTAACCGCAGCTCCCATCTGCTCTCCTCCCAGATGTTTCTCCAGCTAAAGAATCCACAGTGGCAGAGTCCGCACCAATTCCGTTTTGATAGGATTTTCTGACAAAACTTAAGCTAAGTAAAGCAGCTTCACTTCGAATGATAAATTTAGTGCAAGTCTGCAGCTTGCCTATACAACCAGCCAAGCCAGTCCGGCAGAGGTGGTCTCTGGGGACTAAGCGGTTTCGTGCAGCGCATTTTAAATTGGAAATACACTAGCTCTCCGATCTGAAGTAGCACACAGACCTTAATTACATGAAAGAACACGAAGGTCAGAATAACAAAGTCTTTAAGCCATGCTGAGAGCTCTGAAGGCCCCTGCAGCACTTTCCCACCCCCCCACCCCAACAAATAAAACACCGTATTCAGGGAGGGGGGAAAGGAATACAAAGTCCATTTACTGTAATACAGATTAAAAAAATTGTAATTGCTCTGCCTTGACATCTGTTTTTTATTTCGCTTCCATTTTACCAGATTACATAACAAACAGATGATGCACTGGAGCTCCAGAGCTCTTCTGCAAGTCTTGTGCAGATTTGGTGTTTACATTCTTGTTCATAAAAATTTAAGCTATGCCACACACAGAGGCATGTTGGAAGCACACAAAGGCAAAGACAAATGAGCAGTTTTCAAAGGGAAAAAAAAACCCCTAAGACTAATGGGGGGGTGGGAGGGTGGAGGTGTTTGAATCCATATAGAAAATACTCCATTTCACAATCCAGTTCAGAAACTGAATCTGCATCTAACAGCGCCAGCAGCTGTGCCAGAAAAGCTTATAACAACAAGCCACAGGGAACACACAGTTTACAACCAGGTGAAACAGTTTGGTAAGCAAGTGCCAAATTTAATGATGCAAACAAATTCCACTCTTCCTTGTCATATTACTGTTATCTAAGGAAATGCAAGTCCACAGCGCTCGTGTCACCTCTCCATCTTCTAATCTGGGTCTGTAAAATTATCCTTTTTTTTCCCAAGACAGTGGTAATTTTAAATCATTTGCTGTTATGGAGATTCACAATCTTAAGCACATATGGGAAGCGTGTAACTTTCAAATCTACTTCACTGACCTGGTCCCTAGACAGACATGATAAACTTTCTTCTGAGTCAACAGCACATCCTTCCTTTGCAGCAATTCAGGAAGTAGTGCAGTTGTCCTAATGCTGATTCAGCTGCACACAGGCGATCCTCACATGCCAGTGAGGTTTCAGTTCATCCCTATTATGCAAAACCTGTGGCATACCTTCTCAGAACAGATTCTGGATTTTTTTCCCCCCAGAGTCTTCCCCCATGTGCTTCCATCCTCAGCACTGCAGGATGCAACAGAATAGTTGCATCGGAGTGTTCTGCATCTGAGAAACAGGGTGACGGAGGGTGACAGAGCCCTGGAACAGGCTGCCCAGAGAGGTTGTAGAGTCTCCTCTGAAAAAATTCCAAACCCACCCTGCTCTGGATGACCCTGCTTTAGCAAGATGGTTGGACAAGATGATCCCCAGAGGTCCCTTCAAACCTCCACCATTCTGTGATCCTGCAATAGGTGATAACAAAGCAGCCGTGGAGTTACAATAATGTACAATATTACCTTCAAAGCTTCTAAACAATGTGCTCAAACCTGCAATTTTATCCCCAGTCATCAGCTCAAATGAATCCCCTCCCTCCCCAAAACACAACACATAGGAATGATCAACCCCAAGAGCTGCAAAATTACACAGCTTGTGATGATCTTGTGCTGCTTCTTACAGGACACTCAGGTTTTATCTGGAACAATTATGAATTATTTATAAATCAGATATTCACAGAAAACCACATTCACAAAATATTTTCCACAGTAAGAACACGCACCAAATGACCGCAAACTTTAAGTTACCTGCCACCCAAGCTTCCTACTGGACATTTAAGTTGTCAGCTTGGCCTCCTTTACCTGTGCTTTTGGACATGTTTATGTCCTGCAAAGTTCAGGGGAAACATCTGGGCCAGCAAAAGCATCCAAGTTATTAGGCACCATAATGGCAAAATTATATACTCATCTAATCTATTATATTTCTCTATACTCATCTTGGGTTCACTCTTTTGTGTCTTAGCAGCCCTAAACATCTCTTATGGTTTGCTATGAGGCAGGACACAGGGTAGATGTGCCTTCAACCTCCTCAAGCACAACACACTCTAGGATAGGATTTATAGCTTCAATAAAGACCAACAATTCCAACAGGGGACCTTCCCAATTTTAGCCTGCAGCAACCTCATCATCACAAATTATTTTTAAAAGAAGCAAACATGGGATTCACTCTATAGGGGAAAAATGTAAGATATGGAGTAACAATTGCTATCATATGAGGGTGCACATTTTGTCCTGTAAGGGAACCAATAGGTCTTATACGGAAAAAAAGGAGGCGTAATGCACAGCACAGACAACATACATCCAGGCATATACTCCTATCAGATACAACCACTTTTTAGAACTAATTATAATTTCTCTCCACACAAGTCCACCCACAGGAAATTTTGCAGGATGCACATCCCTTTGATACCTAAAGATTTTGGTGAATGACTGCAACAGCCCTGGGTGTCTCAGCCTTTCCTCAGCACAGAGTTGCTCCAGTCCCCTCAGCATCTTCAGAGCCTCTTGTGGACTCTCTCCAGTAGTTCCTTGCCTCTCAAACTGGGGAACCCAGAACTAGACACAAAACTCCAGATGTGGCCTCACCAGGGCAGAGTAGAGGGGAAGGAGAACCAACCTTGACCTGCTGGTCACACTCTTCTGAATGCACCCCAGGAAACCATTGGCCTTCTTGGCCACAAGGGCACATGGTTAGCTCATGGTCAACTTGTTCCTCAGGACTCCCAGGTCCTTCTCTGCACAGTTGATTTCCAGAAGGTCAACTCCTCACCTGTACTGGTGCAGGGGGCTATTCCTCCCCAGGTACAGGACCCTACACTTGCCCTTGTTAAACTTAATGAGGTTCACCTCTACCCAACTCCCCAGACTGTCCAGGTCTCACTGAATGGCAACACAGCTCTGGTGTATCAGTCACTCCTCCCAGTTTTGTACCACCATCCAACTGGCTTAGAGTCCACTCTGTCCCCTGATCCAGATCACTGTTCAATGTGTTGAACAACACTGGACTCAGCACTGACCCCTGGGGACCACCCTGAGGTACAGGCCTCCAACTAGACCCTGAGCCACTGACCACGTCCGCCAGCTGAACACCTGCTTGCACTACTTTAGCTCACTCCCAGTATGAGACTGTGCCTACATCATCTCCTAGCCCATGCTGACAAGATGTTTATAGTTGGTGAAGAAGTTCAAAGCAGTGGATTGTTCTTTCAATACCTCCTCCTGCTGATAAGGGCGCAGGGGTGGGGTGGAGAAACAGCCAGCAAAGGGGTCCTCTCCAAAACATGAGCACATAGCCCCAGGCATAACAAGTCATTTTACACTTCCAGCATTCTTACTTAGAGCAGTATGCAACAGTGTGAGAAACGGGGCTACGTGGCCCTGACTTTCTTGGAGGCCAAGATGGGAAAGCTGTTTCTTCAGCACCAACTTTTTAAGTGCTTATTCATTCCCCCTTGACATCTGTAAGCAAACTACTCCTCCATTCACTGCAGCCTAGCAGAATGCAAAGGCGTAGTGCAGAAGCCTTCACTTTTACTATTAAAAATGATGCTATTTTTGCCTTTAAGCCTCCAATATGGCAAATCACACCTCTTTCATGTGCATCACCTCCAGCTCCCTCCACTCAGCTATTGTGTCTTCCTGAGCTGTAGGTGTTTTCCTCTCGTAGCTTTACCTGCTGAGCACAGCTGGGAGCAGAGTTGTGACATCTGGCTGCTCTGCTCTGGTGCAGCAGCATTGCAAAGAGTTGAATGTGTGAGGCTCTGCACAACCACTCTATTTATAGGGCATCCCAATTAATAAAGAGCTGCACATGGCCAGCAAACCACGGCTGACAACAGAGCTGTCCCAACAACTGCCCAATTTGTGCTTAACCCCCCAAGCTTTCCACCAGAACATCACCTTTCAACACCAGTGAACACCAGAACCAGCCGCCACAGCTGTTCTCCATCGCACAACATCAGGCACCCAAAGCAACGCGGCTCACGTTGCGTTTCTTGCCCTCTCATCCATTTCCACCAGCAGTAAGTTTTCAGTTCTGCTCAAATGCCAGACAAAACATCTTTAAGCTGCCAGCAGGCTTCTCTGCTGGCACAGCTGAGGGCAACTCGGCAAAGGTCAGTGGTTTGAAGAATCTGCACTACGTATCAGGAAGACCTACAAGCATGTGATGCTTGGAATGAGAGACTGATCTACAATTAGATGTTCCAGTGTTTGCTATCCTGGAAAGAAGTCCACGGGCTGGAGCTGAAATAAAAATCTAGAGATCAGCAAGGATGCATGCAGCCCAGAATTCACTTACAGAGGCAGAGCCGCCTGCTTCAGGCATGCTTTACAGCCTTACAGCTCAAATACCTCTGATGGCATCTAACACACAAATTGGTTTATGTAGATGCTCCAAGTCAGAAATTTTCTAATTAAAGGAATCAGCAGGCAATTGGTGAAAGCATCCAGCAGGCTCTGCTGGTTTCAGCTTGGGAGAAGGAGGGAGGAGGAACACCCTGGTCAGAGTTCCCCCCCTGCCCCACGCCTTCCCAGTGCACAAAGGTCTCTGCTGCACAGCAGAATTACTAACTCGGAAGCGGCAAAGGGGTACCTAAAGGTGATCTCTGTTGATAAAGCACCTAAAATTTGCCAATACGAAGGATAAATTAACAAATCAGGATGTTAACTTGAAAATGTGACAAAAGCAGTCAGGCTCACAGACAGAAAGAAAATGCAGTAAAACAGTTTAAAAAAATAAATACAGTATTAAGAATACCAAGTACTCTGCCTCTTTCAAAATAAGAGCCAGTTACAATCTCAATGGCAACAGTTTCTAAACACTGCCCACTTCTTAGAGCAAAATAATTCCAGTTTAAGATATTGTGTGGAAAAAAAGACCCTCCATAGTTCAAAACAAATAGTCCCCTACTTGTTTCCTGCAAGAGAAAAGAGAAATTTCTAGCACAAAAGTAATCTTTCAACTCATAGCTTCAACACGTTGTTTCACCTCCTAAAGCCACAAAATTATTAGGCTATCCTAACTACAAGCACAATTATTTTAGTATAAAAACAAGCTCCTTCTGGAAAGCTCCGGAAGTTTCAGGAGCTCAAAAAGCAAAACTAAACTCCACAACCATGTCTCTCTCTGCCAGCCCTGCTCCCAGCTCCCCTGCCACAGGAGAGAGGGAGAGCACTGTTCACACACTGAAGAACTCTGACCCTGGCGACTGGCAGCTCCTGAACCAGCCTCTCCCGAGCAAAGCAGCTTCAACAGTAAAATACAAACCAAAATAAGCAGGGAAACAAGGAATTTTAGAGCCCATATGAAGCTATTTTAAAATTCCTTACTGCAGCCTTCCAGTATCTGAAGGGGGCCTACAAGACAGCTGGGGACAGCCTTTTGACAAGGTCATGTAGTGATAGGACCTGGGGTAATGGCTTCAAAATGGAACAGGGGAGATTTAGATTAGAAATGAGGAGGAAGTTCTTCACCCTGAGGGTGGTGAGAGACTGGCACAGGTTGCCCAGGGAAGCTGGGGATGCTCCATCCCTGGAAGTGTTCAAGGCCAGGTTGGATGGGGCTTTGAGCAACCTGCTCTAGTGGGAGGTTTCCCTGCCCATAGCAGAGAGGTTGGAACTAGATGATCTTTAAGGTCCCTTCCAACCCAAACCACTCTGTGATTCATTACATAAGGAAGTAAACTGATACAGTTTTAAGCTACAAGGACTTTTGCTAAATGTCCCAATCAATGTGTGGGCTACCCTCCTTACGGCCAACATTGATGAGGAACTGCTGAGGGTCTGACAGGTATTGTAGCCTTAACACGACAACAGCAAGGCAAATAAGGACTGGCTTTCAACAAAAGCATCTACTCAGCAGCCATGTTATCTACCCTTACTTTGAAACTAAGCACAAGCAGCCAGCACACCAACACAGGTATGGGAAAGCAACTGCTGAAAAGCCACAGTGGCATAACCACTACTGCCTTTTCCTTCAACCATCAACACCTTGTGGCTTCTCTGGCACCACCAAGTCCATCTCAAATGTACGAGTAAACAAACTACACAGTGAAGTAGTTTTAAAAAGATATTTTCATTCTCAAGCCTCAAGCTCTAAGTGGGGGGGGGGGGATTCTCTGCACATACAGTGCATCAAACTTGACCAAAACATGCAAACTGGTATTCATAAAGAGATTTACAACTAAGGAGAGGAGGAGGAAGGGAAAGCTGAGACATCAATGCTGTAGCTCCAACACATGGCACAAGATGATCCTGTACTAAAAAATACAGAGCTTGTTGAATCCCTACTGTGGTCTGAAAACAAGCCACACTTTCCTTCCTGGCAACCAAAGTCAACTTTAACTGGACAGTTTTCTCATCAGACAGGTATCGCATCTCTGAAAATATTTAAACATATAAATCACATGAGGGCCTGCCCTTCCAGGGTCCTTTCTGCCTGCAGCAGGCTAACATAGGCATTAGGATCAACAGATTGTTTGTTTTTCAAAGGACACAAAGAATATTTGTAGAAGTTTATTACAAAACAAACAGTTTGTTTGACAGCAGCTACAGCTGGTTTCTCAAAATTGGCAAAAATAACTGGAACAGCTTTCATCCAGGAGTGGAATGTCCAGGAATTTTCCCCTGCCCCTCTACCAGCAGGTTTTGTTGGTATTTAGAGATACAGATTAAGAGACTAAAAAAGGAAAATACATCTAAACTTTAGAAATATTCTTAACATTACTCTGCCATTTGGTCCATCAGATCTGCTCACCTACTCAGTTTACAGGTAGGGGAACTGTGAAGGCATTGGTACATTGATGCAAGAAGGAGGAGGAAGATGCTTCCAGAAAGACCAAACATGCTGTTTCATCAGGGCATTCTCCAAGGAGAAACAGCTGGAGTCTTGGGATATCAGCAAGTTTTACCCCAACCTCTGATCCATACTGACAAGCAGCTGCACATGCATCATTGCAGCCTGTTCAGCAGCTTCCTCAAATTTCTCTGCAAGAATCAAGACAAAAAAGAAGCCTGAGACTGCAGCTATTCTGTGATGGGGGGGGCAAGTCTTTCAGTCTCAGTCCACCACATAAGACACATTTCTTTAGCGTGCCTTAACCAGCAGGACAACATGTCACAGCATTCACTCAACCCCTCACATTTTGACTTCGCTTCTTCCCTGCTCTACTGAGGGTCAGAAGGAACACTGTCAATAAACTACGGACATTTTTTGGAATGGCTGGAGGATCTACTCCGGCACAGGAGCAGCTCTGTTAGCCACTGCAGGACATTGACACCAATGCAGGCACCCACAGCACCCCCCTCACTGAGTGGCATAACTGGTCTCATTCTGCCTATGCCACAAGGTGCAGAGCAACAGTGGAATTTTATTTTGTACATCTTGATTACCACTAATAGTAAACTTGTTGCAAAGAAGGATCTTACTTCACTCGGAGGAAGACAAAACTAAACAAAAGCCCAACCAAAAAAAAAAAAAAAAAAAAAAAAAAAAAAAAAAACCACACAAAAAAACAAAACAAACCCAAACACCCTGACCTGCTTTTAGCAATAGAAAACCAACCGAAAGTATTTGCTTTACTGTTCCATCGTACTTTTTTTTTTTCCTTTTTAAATGAGACCAGGCTTGCAACTGGATCTCTCAACTGAGACACAGGCATACAGACAGCAGGGACTGGCGTACTTGAAACATGCTGTCATCCTCTCAAGTAAATTCAAGTTTTCTTCCTCCTCCCTAATAAATACAGCCACTACACTTCCCAAAAAATTAAGCTCTACCCTATCTTTAATATCTGCTAAGTCATTTACCAAGTTTCTTACTTTCCATTTCTTGAAGCATTCAGCACACAGTTTGAACACGAGCTGTTCAGGTAAATGGCTTTATAGAAAGTTCCTTTCATCCGAGTGCTAAAACATGGGAAGATCAAGTAACTGTTGCCCAATTACTCTGGGTAATTATCCCCCAAACATCCCATTCTTCTATGCAATGCTATCCATATTCTCCCTGACAAAAGCAAACACTGCTGCTGTTGTGCAGAATTACCAGAAGGGGAAAAAAAAAATTCATAAAAAAAAAATCTGAGGAACCAGCTCAAAAAATGAGACTTCCCAAAACGATCAAAGGTGAAGATATGAAACAAGGTCTCAGTCTCACTCAGCAGCCTCCCCAAAGACAGCAAGCACAAAGCAGGCACAGCCACAAACCGGAACAGACACTCCTCTGAGCTCGGCTGTGTCTCCAAAGTGACAACCTGCAGGTAGACTCAGAGCAGAGGATTGCAGCAGCAGAGCTGTGAAACAAGCGATACCTACCAGGACAGCAAGAGGTAAGACGTGTGAGAAGCACCTGAATTTGCTGAAGAAAATCAGCAGAGCCTCGAGAGCCAGGGTCATGCAAGCTGGAGATCTTTGTTTCATAACCAGCACAAACATAACCCAAGCCACAGAGGTATGATGAGAAAGACATTTGGCTTGCTCATAGCTATAAAAACATGCACATTTCTTCTAGTAAATAACACAAATGCACCTAAAAACATTATCCTCTGAGAGAGTTATAAAACAATCTCTTTATATAAAAAGTATTTTCCAGAAAAAAATTATCTAAAAAACCAATTACAGAAGCTAAAAATTTAGGAGGGTGGAAAAGAAGCCCTCTTGCAGCCTGAACCACAGCAGCTCCGATACCCCACCAAACACACACATCCCACAGCACTCTCTTGGGCTTGACCACTCTGCAGCTGCAAAATTAGCAACCTCTGCTCTACTTTCGGGCATGTTAAGAGTCCAACGGTATTTACGCTGACAGAGACAAGCAAAGGTTGTGACGATTTATTGACGCAAGAGCTATTTCACCTTCCGTGCCAGAAATTAATCACTGGAGGAGGAGAAATTCTCTTTAAGCACCCAGTTAGCGCTTTGGTGAACTGCTAAAAGCAACAAATTGAGGGCTTGTACAACAACAAAAAAATTATATAAAAAAATCACTCCAATAAAAAGGCAACTTTTACACTGCAGCTCCTTTAGAAAGACTTGAAGTCACAAGAAGGCAGTGCTTGAACAGAACTATTATTTACATACTCGTGAAGAAGAAAACATAGGAGAAGACTCAGAGTGTTCCCAAACCTTTGTTAACATAAGCTGATGCTTCACTGGTTCACATTGTCCTGTCTCAAGCACATCTGGGGAGGGTAGAAGTGACAACTAAGGACAAATTGGATCTACTTGCTGCAATTTTGGTGACCAGTGAGAAAATCAGAAACAAAGTCCCCTGACCTATGTGAAACAGCTACTGCATAAAACTACAAGTTG
The DNA here is from genome assembly GCA_033439905.1 of Ceryle rudis. Taxonomy (NCBI): domain Eukaryota; kingdom Metazoa; phylum Chordata; class Aves; order Coraciiformes; family Cerylidae; genus Ceryle; species Ceryle rudis. The sequence continues at coordinate 17,854 of JAAGNO010030116.1, read as the reverse complement.
GGTTTTTTCCTTAAAAAAAAAAAAAAATAAAAAAAACACAGAAGAAAAACCCACACACTTTCAGGCAGACTGAATGAACAGCATCACACCTACCTGCCAAGAAGCCATCACCATAAACCTGTCAAGAGTTACAAGCCTGCAGAACAGGCCTTCCACCTGCTGGGGGAAAAAAAAAATAAAGGGAAAAAAACCCCACCTAATGCCAATCAGATACTTGCTGCTGGCAGGGAAGAGATGCCAAAACCCTTCGTCTCAGTTTGTTAAGCTGTAAGGATCACATGCCTTCTTCTGGCAAAGGTTGTACAAGACCACTGGTACCTTACTGAGAATAAAGCAAGTACTTGGAAGTTTGAGAGATTTTTTTCCTGAAGTGACAGATGTCAAGTTTCAATACTTGGATGGACTATCAGAGTTTGGTGTATGGGCTCTGGTAGTTTTATTGTTCAGTGTGGGTTTTTTGACCAGAGAAGGTGCATTAGCTTGGTCAAGTTCAGGCTTTCATGTCCTCCTACGAGAGCAGCTCAAGCATTTTATAGACCAGGAGCACATTAATTTGAAAAAAGTTTTAAACTAAGATGTTTAAACTGGAGCGCACCATTCATCTCTGGAGCCCCCAACAAATGAAAGACATGGACCTGCTGGAGCAGGTCCAGAGGAGAGCCACAATGATAGAAGGGCTGGAACCCCGCTGCTGTGAGGACAGGATGAGAGAGGTGGCATTGTTCAGCCTGCAGAAGGTTCCAGGGAGACCTTATCGCAGCCTTCCAGTACCTGAAGGGGGCCTAGAAGAAAGCTGGGGAGGGACTTTTGACAAGGGCATGTAGTGACAAGGGTAATGGCTTCTAATTAGAAGAGGAAAGATTTAGATCAGAAATGAGGAAGAAGTTCTTCAGCCTGAGGGTGGTGAGACACTGGCACAGGTTGCCCAGGGAAGCTGGGGATGCTCCATCAGTGAATGCATTCCAGACCAGCTAGGATGGGGCCTTGCCCAACCTGGTCTAGTGGGAGGTGTCCCTGCTCATGGCAAGGAGGTCAGAACTAGATCTCGAAGGTCCCTTCCAACACAAAACGTAAAATCATAGTGTTTAAAATAGCCAGCATAAAACAAAGGTCACAATGAAAGGGGGCGGGGGAGTCTTTAACTAGAAATTGCAAGTTTTGAACGCTGAACCAGAACAGCAAAAACTCCTTCTCAATGGATTACCTTAAAAGCACCAGGCTTTTGAGGGTTTCCTGGCTGAAAAAATGTCAATTGAACACACACACTGGAACAAGCTTTAGAAAAATAGTAAAAAAAAAAACCCCTCCCCTCAGATCTCTCAGCAAATCCCCTGACAAAAGAGGGCATTACCTACCACCTGGCTGCACCCAACTTGGCTAGCTGCATATCTAAAGCGACTGCACGTACAAATAACTGCACTGATCTTGGTCTATGAATCAGAAGGTGAAACCTGACAGCAAAGTGTCATTACATAGTAGTTCACAGCACCAACAACTATTAAAAAAAGTCATATTATACAACAAGTTTACTACCAAAAGAGGAGGCAAACCCTATAACCCTCATCCCCAGGATCATGGTCCTTGCCATAAAGTCTGATGGGGTTACATGACTACAGCAGCTGCCTTTCAGGAGAAAATGGTGACCTGAAGCCAAGGCCAGCAGTTCAAAGCTCACAAACTAGACCTCACTCCATTTTCCCTGTAAAGCTATTTATGTGGTTTGGCAACACAACAGCTACAAACAAAATGAGCACATAGGTTCTTGAATAGTGAAAGGGTCAGGATTGATTTTTTTTTTTTCTTTTTTAATGATTTCTTTGAATTTAGTTGTCATTCCTCCAACATCCTGATCAAGCCTTACCACAGAGCACAGTCATAGCACAGTGAGAGTTTCCAGTAGTCCCCTCCACTGCAAGCACCTCTATCTCACACATGGTTAGAAGTTTCTCGCAGAAGAGAAGGTGGCACTGGGAAAATACTCCTTGCGCATGTTTAAGTCAACAAGTACCAATACACAAGGTAAGAGTTTTGTACTCCTATCAGTATCACAGCACCCAGCTCCAGTGTATACAGTGGCGACCTCAGATGCCACCACTCCACCCCTCACTCAGTAGAAGGAAAGCAGACCCTCAAAAAAAAAATCAATTTCAGCCACACAAGCTCTGAAGCAAAGGGAAACAACACAATGCTCCTCATGCAGCAAGGTCCAACTGTGTAATTCCCTGCAAATGCCAAAGCTTATGCAGCTTCCAAAACCAACTGGGCAGATGACAGAAACAAAACAAAAAAAAAAAATAAAAACACCACCACTGAAAAGTAAAAATTACCACATCCAGCCCCCCAAAAAAATTCCAAGTCACACATGACCAGAGGTTGAGAGGGTATATGAAGGCCTGTTGCCAGAATGTACCCGTTCTTACCCTTTTTCCCAGGCATCCACAGATAGATCATAGAATTGTTCCAGTTGGAAAAGACCTTTAAGATCATTGAGTGCAACCATTAACCTAACACTGTCAATCCCGCTACTAAACCACATCCCTCAGCACGTCATCTACATGCCCTTTAAATACTTTCAGGGATAGGGACTCCACTGAAAGGGTTTTCAAGGCTCAGTTCAGGCTGCCCAGGGCAGTGGTGGAGTTTTTCCTGATGTTCAACCTAGAAACCTCCCCTAGTGCAACTCGAGGCCATTTCCTCTTCTCCTGTCAAGATGTGGTCAGGCTCCCAGAATTGGTCTCCTCAGGATGGAACTTGCACACCCACCCTTGCAGAATTCACTCAGACTTTACAATTCATGCCTTCAAAATAAATCTAGTGTTGCTACACCGAAGTTGAGCAGACCAGATACAAACACTGGGAAGATTAAGTCTATTCTGAAGATTAAGCCTATTTGCATGATTCCCATGCAAAGCTTATGGGGCTGGGGTTCCAAGGAGGACAAGTAACAACCTGCTGAACCCCACACATGTGCATGGGTTTCTGATAACAGAAGAACTGGGATCTTCAAGTTTAATTTCTCCAGAGATGCTGGTGGACAGGGAAAGGCCTTCACAGTCAGGACACATCACACCACCCCTTAGGAAAGCTAAATGAGAACCAAAAAGAGAATAAGCTTAGCAGCACTTTGTAAACACAATTAGCTGGAGAACTTGTGAATACAAATGTATTAACTAGGAATTATTCACAGTTATGGTCCTGAAAGATGGATTCTCCTGTTGAGAGTAGTGTGGGTGGGAAGGCAGTGAGCCGGTAACACCCGGAGCCAGAAGGCAGTGCATGGCTGTCCTGGACGGTTCCTAAGCTGCAACAACAGCTTTCTGGGGTACGGCTGGATCTGGTCTAGTCCTGAATGGCTTTTACATACTACTTACCTGCTTAAGCAGTAAAAAAAGAAAGCATGAATCATGCTTGAAATTCAAGACATACCTAAACTGTTACAGTCAGCACACATTGCTTTTGTTTGAAGGAAGACATGAAATAATCTCGATCAGTTTTAAAGGGATCACAGGGAGACAGAAGGATCTCAGAAAAGCCCACATGTATTTTCCCGTATGCAGTCGAGCTTTCAATAGGTGCAAAGTTTAATATTAGCTTCATCCTTTTGAAAGCTAAAAATCTGCTTCAACATTACAGCACATCAGTCTATCAAGCATCATTCTGCCAAACCATGACAACAGTTCCCACGAGGGAACACTGAGAGCTGTTGAGTATTTCAAAGCAAACAAGGGCACTGCAGGTAAAGCATCTGATTTTCCCCAGTAACAGATTAAACAACAGTCTTTTGATTTTGGTTATAGAAACAAAATGTTTAGAAGATCTTGCTGATAGACTAATTTTAGTTTTCTTTAAGAATGAACCGTATGCTCCTTTTCTCACCAGTTAGCACATCACAGATGTTCACGGAGATTCACTTCCCTATTTTCTTCTTGCAAGGAAGCCACCGGAGCCACGGCCCCTGCCCCTGCCAGCCTCTAGCTCTCAGACACCAATGGACAAGGGAAAGGAGAGCAAGTACCACCATTCAAGAAATTACGGGGGGAAAGAGAATGGATAGGAATAGAAAAGATAACAGCAACAGACTGCACAAACAGCCACAGTATCTCCAAGACCAAACCCAAAGGGGACACTACAGTTTTACTCCAAAGCACGGATGCTGAGAGGGTTAAACACTGGTTATCCTATCTCAGTAGTTGTGCAATGCTACCAGTTAATTAGCTAGATCAATTCTTTGAGATCTAACCCCACCAAGCATCTCTGAAATTCCCGAGTGAAAATTTATTAAAACTAGAAAAGTACCATAAAAAGCGACCCTACAATCTGGGCAGTGCTGTATTTCATAGGTATTACCTATGAACAAGATTGTGCTCATTTACTTCTAGTAATCTATTTCTGCTATGACTGTTTGGCCAAGAGAAGTTCCACTTGCTATCTCAAGCCTTGCAGGTGTCAGTGCATTTCAAAGACCTTTCTTGCTTAACCACCTAAATGGAAAAGAACAAAAAGCGTGGGGGGAATCATGGTATATTGCAGCCTATGGGGGGAAAGGGACTTGTCAAGCCTTTACTGAAGGATGGGAGAATTAACAAGCCCACGATTATTTTCTCTCTGGTCAGGCACCTGGTACCCCACATTCAGTCACTCCTGGCTGTTTTCTGACTGTAAAGTCAGTTCATACAGATGCTAAGGGATTGGGGGTGGGGGGGGTGTTGGGGGAACAAACCAAACTAAACCCAAAAAAAACTATAAACTACACCAAAAGAAGGAACATCACTGCAACTGTTTCTCCTTAGCCCAACAATAAGAAAACTTCCTTAAAAAAATACCAAAAACAAACAAACAAAAAAACCACCACACACACAAACAACACATACCAAACTCCAAAAGCTTTTGACCAAAATCTCTCAAAAACACCACATTATTTTTTGGTTTGCAGTAACTGTAAGCACTACCTGTGAAAGCACAGGTAGCCAGACAGATGAATTCCTAGACTTCAAGGAAAAAAAATACCATCTATGATGACATCCATCTGAGAACAAGTGGATTTTCTGCCCCTGCTCTTGAATTACTTTCAGAAACAGTGGACGACTGAAACACTGTTTCAACATCAGTGCTGTCCTAATTGATCTGACCACATCAAAGGCACGTAAACAAGCCTCATCGGTGCGAGAGCCTGGCGCAAAGACAGGCTGAATAATTTAAAATAAATGCTGAGAATACAGTGCTTGATACAGTCCAGTAATGAATTTAATCTAGGAAAGGATACATGAGATTAGATACAGGTTAAACCAAGGCTTACCAAAAGTGATTAACAAAAAAGTAGTAACCATATAGAAAAAGGCTTCTCTCCTTTCCAAGTGAGACGCAAGGTCCCAAGGACTATGTCAAACATTGTCATCTGACTTTAAAAGTACAACCTTTTTTTGTATCTGCTTCCTACCCTGTACCTCATTCAGAATAATTCGCAGTTCTCTGCCTCTCATCATAAGTACCTGCTTCTCATCTTTGCACTGCAGAATACATCACAGGCTAGAAAAACTTACTTTAGAAATAGGCTTTTAAAGAATTCCAAAGAGCAAGAACTGCATTTAAAGAAAAAGTAGAAATGAGAAGAATGTACTTAGCAGGGACACTGACCTAGAAGGAACTTCAACTTGAACCCCAAGTTGAAGCACAAAACAATTCTTCTCTTCTGAGGGTACAATAAAATCCCTGTACAGAAAGACTCAACTATTTGATGCTCCAGAAAGTGAAAAGTTCACAGGTTCCATGGTAGCAGCTTTAAAACTTTTGAGGGCCTCAAAATGATACTGTTCTTCTTAGAGGAAATCCAGGACCGGCTCTGCTTACACGGATAAAGGAAACAGAATGTAGGTGGAGTGGGTATTCTGTTGTAGGTCGAAGAAATAAAAGTAAATGGAGACATGCCCAGTTCCCATACACAAGGGTTTTCAACTCTTGTAACCAAAGCTTCTTACTGCCAGATCTTGCTGCCAGGTGTTCTTCTCCCTCGACCTCAAAGATCCCCCCCAAACCTGGGGGGACCAGACCGCTCAGGGCAACAGCTTCAAGGCACAGCAGTCGCTCTTGCTACTGAGCTCCTACTCCACATGTTCAACACTTACGCTACTGCTGTAAAAGACAGGCAGCAGTGTCCCTTCAGTGGGGTTCCTGTCACCTCTGCTGGGCCTGACAACCAACTGGTTTGAACTCTTCCCCAAAATTTCAGCAGCCTATGAAGCACACAGATGGTGGTGTGGGAAGAGGGGTTGTTCAGCCTCAAGAAAAGAAGGCTCCAGGGAGACCTTACTGTGGCCTTCCAGTACTTAGCGGTCTATCAGAAAGATGGGGACAGACTCTTTAGCAGGGCCTGTTGCAACAGGACAAGGGGTGACGGTTTTAAATCAAAAGAAAGAGACTTAAGACTAGATAGAAGGAAGTAATTTTTTACACTACTGATGGTGAGACACTGGCCCAGGTTGCCCAGAGAGGTGGGAGATGCCCCATCCCTGAAAATCTTCCAGGTCAAGTTGGACTGGGCTCTGAGCAACCTGCTCTAGTTGCAGATGTTCCTGCTCACTGCAGGGGAGTTTGAATAGATGTACTTCAAAGGTCCCATCCAACCCAAGGATAGGTCTGAAGAAATCTCTCACTGTAGAGAAAAAACAGCATCAGAGACAACAAGGTTTTACCACTACTCACTACTAGTAGCATTTTACTTGTAAACAGGAGCCTGAATAGCTGGTGTAGAATCATCCATCCATAATGAACTGGAGCACCAGACAGGGCAGAGCAGGGACACACCATGTTCTTCTAAACAACTGCCACCAAGTATCATTTGTGCTCCAGCCCCACTAAAGGAGGGGTGGAATTCACTCCTCTACTCCTTATGTTTATTGAAAAAATGCTCTTGCCCCTGGACAACTTACAGAAACAGACTCATTACTGCCAGAAAGTAGGTCAGTGTCATTTAAAGCCAGTGTGAAACACATCTCCACAGAAACTTCTTAATCTTTAAAAGAATGCATCAAATATTTATTGGATAGCGCAAAACGTTTGAGAGCCTAACAGGGAAAGCTCTTATGTATACTGCATGAAATGGCTTTCCACGGCTCATTGAGCCACCAAGTATGAAAGGAGAGCAGCTTCTTGCACTTGGCGGATAAAACGCCGTAAAAAGTGCTTATCAACCTAGCAGATCACAGCACGTGACTTTGCTATCTCGTTCTCCCCAGTGTTATGAGATCGTGAAGCTTTCTGCTTTCCTCTGGTATCTCCTCTCAAGTCATGAACGATCCCGCTGCCACAGATTTTTCCATGTCAGATAGGCAGCTCATTCTCAAACTTCAATATTCCTAATTACCAAACATTCAGCATTTCAAAATGTAAATACAATTTGCATCTCTGCAAGAGTAGCTCTGAAGAAAGGATACAGCATTTGCATTCAGACTGGCTAATTCCTGTAAGATAACATTTCATAAACAAAATGCTTCACTGAACATGGGAGATTTTCAGCTTTTACAAAGGAAAGTGAACTTTAAACAAATACAAATCAGTTGAGTGATTAACTTTAAAAAAAAAAACAACACACAAAGCACTTAAACTAATCTTTATGTATAACTAGTATCAGCAGAACAATCTTTACTGATTAAAGAACCAAATGATACTGAAAGTCAAGCTGCTGAAAATTAAGGAGGGAGGTACAAGGTGACCACAAGAAATCATTTAAGGTCAATAAGAGGAAAAAAAAAAACAACAAACAAACAAAAAAACCCACACATTTTCACAACCCAGTCAGCCTAAGACAGTGGCATCAGCATCAGCACCCCAGGTTACATAAGGCAAGTTTAAATTGTGGGTAATGTTAACAGCTTAAGAAGTGAAGCAAAACATGCTTTCCTCTGCCCCCCTCCACAAGCTTTGTCATAATCCTAAATGTTATCTTAATTAGCCTAATTTTCTTAATTATACTTTGCAGCAACTTGATCTTTTATAGCACCACTTCAGCATTTTTTTACAGCTTTGTTCCAGCACTGGAAGAAGCAGCGACACCTCTGCCAAAAGCCAAAGGGCACATGATACCTCTGAGGTTTGACTTGACTGTGTCTATGTAGCCTCCTGCTCCCATCTCTGCAGGGGAAAGTCTGTCCGCCTGCCACCCCACCCTCCAATTTCAGCCCCTTTCACCCTGCTCTTCATCCTGCCCAGCAGTTCCATCCAAATCAATTCTCATTCCTGCCCGAGAATCCAGAAAGCCTACTGACACTTGCAGAGAGCTGGTCATTCCTCCAAAAGAGCGGGCACCGCACAGTGATGGGCATACTGCTTGTGGCAAAAGGGACACCAGTAGCCCATCTGCTTCTCCTGTTCCACATGCACACAGGTCACGCACTTTTGTGGCAAGTTAAGTTCACAAGAACTGCTGGTTTTAACCCAGAGCTCAAGTAGGAGACTAGAGAGCTTCTGGCCCAGAAAATAAAGTTCAAGGTCTTTATCCTACATCTAGGGCTCAAGGCAGATTGATTTACTCACTGGAAGTTCTTGAGGATTAACTGCCCCTACCTGGGTATTCTTTCTTTTACAGAACTCGGTTCTTATTCTCCAAGAAAGCTTAGTCCAAAATATAACAAAAGAAGTATCAGTGAAGGGGGAATGAGGGGGAGGGAAGTCATAATTTTCTTAGACAACTTAATCTTCTCCATATTTTTTCACCTTGTTCAGTGAGAAGTGTTCAGTACCCAACATTTCTCACAAGAGAGCTTCATAGAGTGAAAGGAAAAAAAAAAAAAGGAAAAAACCACCACCTCAAACCACTTTCATTCATCTGCACTGCAATAATTTTATGGCACTGTTCCTAAAACATCCCATTAGTGATAGGTTTGGAGAAGATTAGAGAAGAAAGCTCGTATCCACTGAAGCAAGGTTTAATAGGCTCTTCAGTAAAAGCCAGAGCCTTCCCTTAAACAATGCACATCATTAGTAATAATTACCTGTAGCCATATAATCAAAATAGCTATCACAACTGACATGGGAAGTCCAGATGTTGTCTGGCAGGAAAAATATTTCTACCATTTTTTATAAAACTGACCCTAGAAGAGAAACAAGCAATAAGAGTATCACCGTGGAAGCCAGGGAGGAAAGCCACCATGATACACTGCAGAATCCCAACACTTAGAAAATAAATCAAAATAAGAACCCAATGCCTCAGAAGGGCACAGGCAGAATTTCTCAACAGCATTTGACAAGAAGTAAGACTCTAAAAGTTAACACTGCTTGAAAATATTATCATATGAAGCCTCTCTGCAGAACAACATTCTGTAAGAGACAGCACCACAAGATCATTTCCTCCACTTTTTCAGTTTTATTGAAGTTTTTCACCCTTTAAATGATCTCCAGGAAACCAACTAATGATGGTCCATGAGTTTCTATCAGATGTGGGCCATTTTATCTAGACTGGGCTTTTCCCAAGAAAGGTCAGAACAGATGATCCTGGAGGTCCCTCCCAACCTGGTATTCTATGCTTCTACATCCTTCATTTCAAGGGTTACTGTCAATAGGAAGTTTAAGCTGTATTTCTAAATAAGAACACTGCAATAGTTTATGTTTGAAAGAACTACCAGAGTAGCCAAAATTTGCCCCTATTAGCAGTCTTATGTTCTACCAAACACTCATACAACAGTCACAACTGCAGTTCTTACTGAGCCATCCCATACCTCACTCCAAGGTCTTATGAAACAAAGGCCAAGAAGGTTCAGGAACAGCTGCACAGGAGAACACACACATGTCCACAGCTTCTGCTGAGCTGCCACTTCCCTGGGTTTTGATTAAACCGGCAAGAGCCACTCTACCAAAAAGTAGTCTCAAATCAATTTTCAGCATTACAGAAACACTTCTTAGACAAGGAGCTTCCAGGTTTTGTTCACTAGCCTACATTAGCCTCCCTGCTACACCATCAGCACAGAACGTGAGCAAAAGTAGCTGAAGAAGGCAAGATTTAAAAAAAAAAAAAAATCATAATAGTAAGAATTAGCAGATGAATTAAAGAAAACAAGACAAATCACCAGCAGGCTTAGAATAGTCCTGCATCAACAGAACAGCCCAACTAAGATGGGCAACCTCCTTTCCCCAGTATCTGTGGAGCTGCTCCATAAGCAAAGCAGTATCAAGTCAAATATACATCTATATTCAAAAACCAAGAAAGAAACATCTCACCACAATTAGAAAACAGCAGGCTGCCGTTAGCTCCTCAGTCTCACTCATATCTGAGACAGGGAAGTATTCAAATTACAATTACGTGCTTATCCGAAGAAGAAAACTCCTCACAAACATCACAATGCAGGAAATGTCACAGATAAACACCTACATGCACTCAGCTCATACAAATACACTTAGTTTCCTAACTTTCCAAGGAAGTTCCAAAATTTGAAAGCCTACTACAACATGGAAGTAGAAGGTTTGGGGTTTTTTTTGATAATACTGATAATTTTAGAGACCTATCAACTCATTTAAGTTCTTACACAAGGGTCAGATTTTCAATGCTGTTGCCTATATACTCCAGCATCCCCATTTACTGCAGAGCTTCTTGCTCCCAGAAACACAAATGGGTGGCTAGAATTAATTCTGAAGTAAATACAAAATTCTTCCCTCACAAATATACAGTTGCTTAAATCTTGGGAGCTGTTTGTTGTCTTTTAACACTTCAGTCTTCTTTGACTGTTAACCCAAAAATGATTAAAATGAAGTCACAAAAGTAATCTCTCAAAGGCAGAGTTAGATAAGTACTTCCACCTGCCCTGCCCTTGTTGGATTACTTGCTACCCAGCAGCTATTTTCTTTACCGTAAACTGAAATGGTCAAAGTAGATGTATCAGGGCACAATTAAAATTCCTCTTCCAAAGCACAAGCTGACAAAGCTCTCCTTAACACAAAGTTACCTGAAATTCACTGAATAAAAATGTTACGAGACAACTTTAAGCTAGAAAGCACGCAACTGAGTATCTACAGATCCTCTTGACAGACACAAATGCATCATTTTGTAGCAATGAATCATAGGTCTGAAATTACAAGACACATTACGCATAATCCCCCAGACAACATTGAGATGGATCAATTGACTCTTGTTCCAGCAAAACTGATCTTTCCTACTAAAAAGCAATTTAAAAGTCAAAGAGTTTTCTTAAACAGCAATAAAGACACACCAGCAGAACCATGGCCATTCCTCAGAGGTACACTACATACCATTAAGACTCACTAGCAGCCATTTCACAAATGGAACATCTGTTTAACACCTCCGAAAATACCCACAATTTTCAGTGATCTGTCACGCAATAATTCAAGAACTAAACCAGCAAGATTTCCTTGTAACTCCGGTACCAGCAACGCAATTACCCATCTTCATGCAAAGCCTCAGTTTTACGCAAAGTTGTAGCACAGGGGCTGGATTAATCATTTCAACGCAACAAAAAGTGTGTGCCACAAGCACGTGTCATGTTGCTGTCATTACTAGATTTAAAGTGGTTTTACCCTTACCTGGATGGCTTTGGGAGCTCATTGCTAGGAACGTCTAGTTCTTTGGAGAAGGGATTCAAGACGGATCACACAAGTTAACAGCAGCTCTAAAGAGCTCCAATGCTTCACCAATACATAGAAATTGGAAGTGGGGATTAAATCATGGCCACCTTATAAAATCCAGGGCACAGTGACATGCTGAGCTGTGTTGGAAGTAATCCAATAGGGTGGCAGAGTATCTTCTAATGGCTTTCAGAAGGGGAACCTGCAATTAAAGAAAAAGATGCCTACGTTAGAGAATTCAGATTTACAACCATTTCAATTAGACGTTACATAACATATTTATCCACAGAAGAAAAGATTAAACTAGGGTACTATTTTAGGCAGTACATGTTGCAAACAGAATAATTTTCAGAGTTACAGGTGTAATTTTGATTAATAACCATAAAAAAAATGCAGACTAATATTTAGCATCATTCTTAAAGAATTTTAAAAGCCACAACTCTTCAACTACACATTCAAGTCTTAAATCCAAATTTGCTCGTTAATTCTCATCCTCCAACAGTACCATATGAAGCCACTTTAGTCCAACAACTTCCATATTTTAAAAGCCGTATGTACAAGCGGTAACTGTACTTCATGCATCTGTTCGCCCGAGTAGTCTGAAGAAAAATTCATCTGTGCCAAGAAGTGGTCTTGGAGCAGTGGTCTTGGGCTCTGGCCAAGTCTCCAGGACATTATCAAGAAGCAACTTCAAACTGACCGACGGTGGGGGGGAGGGGGAAGAAATGGTAAAGGTATTTTAGGCTGTATATTAAAGAAAAAAAAAAACCAAACCAACACACAAAACCAACCAACCAAAAACCCCCACAAACAAGTTAGCAACGTAGTGTACCCCTGCCCTCCAAAATAAAAATATAAAGCCGTTATATGATATTCTGCAGGTAGGCTTCATATGAAAATATTTTCAAATGGTATCAAAAGAAACCTCAGAAACCCTCACATATAGTATCTCCAATGCAATCAGCGATATTTACACCAAAAGAACCTGCTGTAGTAGGTCCTGAAGCTCAGTGTGGGGGGCCTCAGGGGGGCTTTTTGGCACGATACTAAGTGGCATCCAGCATTTCTAAATAGCCATGTTTTACCAGCAGGTTATCTCAGGAAGGTTGCTCTGGTTTAATGTACATAGAGAGACCTGCCACTGCTATGTGCTGCCAGTTACAGCTACTGCAACAGATTAAACCAAATTGTGTCCTTTATGCAAAGTATTTCACAACCACGGGTTGTTTCCCTTTGCACTGAAAAAATTCATCAGCATTCAAGCTCCCAACAGATAACCTCTCCTGGATACAGAGGCTGATGTATTAAGAGGCAGCTGGTACCCAGAGAAGCTCCTTGCTGCCCTGACAAGGCATTTCTGCCCTCACAGCTTGGCTGGCAAGAACATTTTATACCCAGCACTCCCTAATCCACTTCAGGCGTGAAGTCAGCCTGCTGCCAGGAGCCAACCCATCTACATTAATCCAGCTGACTCTGCTCAAAGCAGAATGGGGAGCACTCACCCCAAACTGCTCCACCAGCAGATCTGAGGGTGTGGTGACCTCCAGCAAAGACACCGCAACGCTCCTTGGGCGGGAGATGATTGTGATCGTAACTACTACTGCAGCTTGCACAATGAGCATCTGTTCACAACTTATCTGTGCCATTACACTTCAAGTATTCCTGTCTACTCTTGGAAGAGCTCTTACCATGCGCAGATATTTGTGTTCCTTTCCCACAAGGCAGCAAAAGCAGGTCTAAGACTTAAATATCCCCACCGTCACTTACGATGGGCCCAGCTTTGTATCGGTGCTTCCCTGGTTTGCAGAATAATGTCCAAGCAGACAACTCTCTGCTGAGCAAATCACAGAATCAAAAAATGGTTTGGGTTGGAAGGGACCTTGAAGATCATCTAGTTCCAACTCCCCTGCCATGGGCAGGGACAACTCTGATCAGACCAGGTTGTTCCAAGCCCCATCCAACCTGGTCTTGGACACATCCAGGGATGGAGCATCCCCAGCTTCCCTGTGCAACCTGTGACAGTCTCTCACCACACTCACAGTGAAGAATTTCTTCCTAAAGACGCCTTCCTTACTGTGTTTCATTAAAAAAAACCTCTAATTGGCTCTTCCACCCTATCCCAAGTGTCTCAGCGCTATTACTCTCCATGTTCCTCTGCCCTTCTTGCATTTTTAGAGGCCTGGAACACTCTTTAATGTTACAAGTCAAATTCAAGCAAAAAAATTACTTAAGTGTCATTTCTAATCCCTGAGGTCTCTGCCATTACAAATGTTCAAGATCTTGCAGCTCCATTAATTCACAAATGCTGTTGAAGAGAGTCTGGTCAGCTTAGACCAGGCATTACCAACACATTAACATATTTTTTTCCAATAAAACCAGCTAATAATGTTATATTGTAAGCAATCTCAGATCTAGACGAGGATTTGGAATGGAGTTAATAGATTTAGTCTTTTTATAAAGGCCTGTTGAGACAGGACAAGAGGCAATGTCTCCAAGAGGGAGATTTAGACTAGATAGAAGGAAGAAATTTTTGACACTGAGGGTGGTGAGACACTGGCCCCAGAGAATTGCCCAGCAAGATGATAGATGCTCCATCCCTAGAAATATTCCAGGTGAGTTTGGAAGGGGCTCTGAGCAACCTGCTCTAGCTGCAGATGTCCCTGCTCCCTGCAGGAGGGCTGGACTAGATGACCTTGAAAGGTCCCTCCCAACCCAAACATTCTATGATTTCTCTCTACTCATTTTCACAGTGAAAGAATGAATCACAAACCACAGACAGCGAGAAGATGTGTATGAATTTCCTGAAGAAACTGGAGTGAAACAGTAATAGCAAATCAATTTAACAGCAACACTAGTTTACCTATTCCCACTTCTTCCCCTAAAGGTCTATTTATATTCAGTCAGGCATGAGACCCAAACTACTACGCTTCTGCACATTTCTTAAATTAGGAGAAGCAAAACACTGCTTACCCCCGTGCTTAGGATATTTGGAGGTCTTAAGGTTTTCCAAGCAAATTCTCTCATGAAAAAAAAAAAATATATATATATAATAAAATAACAAAAAACAAATCCCCCACGACTTCTTTTACTTCTACCCCACTGCCTTCCAGGACAAAGGCAATCACCTCTGGCCTGCAGATCACACATACAAGAACAGCAAGTCCACCCCACACATTGTTTGGAGGCATGCTCCTCAGGAACTCTTCAGGCACAGGCAAGGACTGGGTCTCAGCTGGGATGAGCTGCTTAGGCAGCCTGCCCACAACTAACCCAGACACACACCATATGGGATGAGGATGAGGATTTTTGTTTATAGAAGCACCATCCTCTCATGCATCCTGGCTTGTATCAAAACTAGTGCTGCCAGCAGGACCAGGGCAGGGATTGGCTCCATGAACTCAGCACCAGAGAGTTTTGGGCCCCTCACTACAAGAACAACATTGAGGGGCTGGAGCGTGTCCAGAGAAGGGCAATGAAGCTGGTGAAGGGTCTGGAGCATGAGTCTTGTGAGGAGTGGATGAGGGACCTGGGGTTGTTCAGCCTGGAGAAAAGGTGGCTCAGGGGAGACCTTCTCGCTTTTGACAGCTCCCTGTAAGGAGGCTGCAGCCAGGTGGGGGTTTGTCTCTTTTCCCAAGGAACAAGCAACAGGACAAGAGGTATCAAGTTGCACCAGGGGAGGTTTAGGTTGGACATTATGGAAAATGTTTTGTTGTCAAGGCCTGGCCCAGGCTGCCCAGGGCAGTGGTGGAGTCCCCATCCCTAAAGGGATTTAAAAGCCATGGAAAAGTGGTGCTGAGGGACATGGTTTAGTGGTGACCTGGCAGTGCTGTGTTAATGGCTGGACTCGATCTTAAAGGTCTCTACCAACCAAAACGATTGTATGAGCAACTTCATAACCATCTATCCTGGACAAACAGATCACTCACCTTCCTTTTTCAGTGTGATCAAAGGCACAGCACTACTTAAGTCAGACTCCCTGGGCTCCAGCATGCAGAATAAAAAGAGATGGAGGAGTGCTGCCATGGGAGCATTTCGCTCAGCCTGCCTGCAGCCTCTGAGCGAGCCTCAGGACTGCTTGCCAGCGTGGTGAATTTTCTTGGCCGACAACAAGCGGTGGCATACTGTCCGTTCTGGCCTCAGCACTTTACATGGAGCCCTTCCCTATGTTCCAAGTCAAGGGTGAGGGTGAGCAAAGAGCATCCACGCACCAGACAGTGGATGGCACTGCATATTTCAGACTACAGGTCAGAAACACTGAGCAGAACTGTAGGCTAAAATGAGCGAGTAAAACACTCTTATTTAATCAGGTATAGCACACAAGACTGGTATGATCAAGCATTCTGCCTCGCAGAAGAATTGTTTAGTCTGATCCTTACTGGATTTTTAAAAAACTCTGCAATAGGAGCACAAAGTGCAAATTAATGCCTATTTATTTCAGCTCCCTAAAACCATGCAAGACTGGTGCATCTGCAGCTGTATCCTCATCACACCTCTGCTTCAAAAGGTAGCCACAGCCTGAGTATCCTGTCACCTCCTCATCACCAGCTGATAAGGACCCTCCATATCTTCAGTCACCACACAGTAAGAGACAGGCTGAGGGGCTGCACTCTCAGCAAAAGCCCCTTGTTTCTCGGTTGTTTTGGTGCCTCAACAAACCACTATCTTTCACTGGACTTTACTTTCCCTAGATTAAAGGCACTACTGGTCATTTTAGCTCTTCCCTTACTCAGCTGCTACCAGCGAGTGCATCACACAACACGCTCAGTCCTCAGGAGTACAGCAAGCAGACCTTTCATCATTTATGTCAAGGAAGGGATGTGCCTGCTCAAAATACTTTCTGGAGGCTTAAGCTGCTTCTTCTAGAAACTGCAGAGAAAACAGTGGCAAATTCATTAACAGTCTGGGTCATCTCACATGGCCACCAACCACCTTTACACAGGAATAATGTCTATAAGGAGAAGGCACATGGCTCTGAACACAACTGTTTATCAGCTCTCTAAAACCGAAGGTCCCTCACCTTCTTCCTCTCAAACTGCGTGACCAGGCTCACCCCCCAGAGCCATGCACATGACACCGCTCCACAGCTCACTTCTACACTATTCCTTCCACACACTTTCCAAGACTGGGCATCTAGCCAACCATTAAGAGACAATCACACATGAACTAGGAAATGTAAGTAATCCAACAGTTTCCCAGGTCTGTTACCATACATTCTGCAGCTACTGAAAGCTTTTTTTTTTCCTCTTCTTTTTTTAAATAACAGGAATCTTACAGTTTTCACAGTATGAATGTTCACCTCCCTCTTCTCACCCCACTCCAGATATGCCCCTCTACTAGTCACAAGTGCAGATGTGCAGTAACCAGTAATTAAAGTTATGATAGAGCTTTATTTACAAAGCTTATTTTGCAGAGCTTAAATTGCTACGTACTTCAGGCAAAGATAAAAATCTTGGCTGAAGGGTAAAGTTTCAAGATTGTTTTATGCCGAGTCAGTCTGGTTGCGTCAGGGTTATTGATGACCTCGCTTCATCTGTGGGTCCTCTCAGACACATTACCATCAACACCCCACAGTTGGCAAGACCCCCAGCCAGCTGACAAGACCACTTGAAAACCTCTGTTAAACAAATCTAACTACCCACTGACTCAATGTCACACACATACTATCCCAATGGCTGGGCTTGGAGGTTAATTTCTATGCCCAAAGAGCTGCTCTGCCTTACAGACCACAGGATGTCAAAAGCCTTGCAGAAGACACTGCTTTTTAGCAGGACAAGGAAGCCAGCTCTGTGAAGACAACAGCAGAAGGGATACTTAGAGAATGCCTCCCGCATCCTGCCACTTCTTTAGCAACACTCCAGCATTACAGAATCACAGAATTCTTGAGGCTGAAAAAGACCTCTAAGACCGCTGAGTCCAGCCTATGACCTACCACCACAACATCAGCTAAATCATGTTACTAAGTGCTACATCCAGTCTTTCCTTAAACACCTCTGGGGATGGAAACTCCACCACCTCCCTGGGTAGTCCATTCCAGTGTCTAATCACCCTTTCCATGAGGAAGTGATTCCTAATATCCAACCTAAACCTCCCCTGGAGCAGCTTCAGGCCATGCCCTCTCGTCCTGTCACTAGTTGCCTGGGAGGAGAGCCCAACCCCCACCTGACTACAGCTTCCCTTCAGGTAGTTCTAGAGAGTGATAAGGTCCCCCCTGAGTCTTCTCTTCTCCAAGCTGAACAACCCCAGCTCCCTCAGCCTCTCCTCATAAGACTTTCCCTCCAGTCCCTTC
>JAAGNO010030114.1:266666-282140 GCA_033439905.1 Ceryle rudis | reverse complement strand
ATCTAGGGGTTTTTTTTTTTTTCTTTAAATGATACGTTTTACCACCTCTTTTCCCTACGTGCGTTTTTTTTTGTTGGTTGGGTTTTCTTTTTTTTTTTTTTTTTTTTTAAAGCACTCTTCAGTCTGCAGGAAAACGATGGCAGTCACAGTTATCCCTGATTTGCAGGTAGAGGGAACTGGCAGAGATATGCAGTAACTCTGATCCCTGCCAGAGCCAGGAATAGAGATAGGTCTTTGGCTCCCACATGCCGTGTGGTGCAAGACCTCACACTCCTGCCGAGGAGTCATCCCAGCAGCGTGCAACTGGAGCAGGGGATGTGGGGCTGAGCTGGTCATCCTGCATGGCTCAACATCAATTTATGTGCCTGCCCTTAGGTACAGTGAATTACAAGCAGTGAAAGAAGTGGTGAATATTTCAGATCGTATATACCTTATTCAGCTAGAGGCACAAAGCCTTGATAGACTTGGCTACTTGTCTGACCTCTCTTGCCAGTTAAATAGGGTTGAATATCTCCACCCCTTGGGCATTGGTTTTCCTCTCTAGGGCTCTGCCTTTTTTTCATTCCTCCATCGTTAATCTGCCTGTATTCAGGTGGGATTTAAGAAGTATTTGCTTGGCTTTGCATGATGGAACTGGGAAATTCTGCTCAGGTCATCGAGGTACGTAGAAATGCACTGGGAGTTTGCAGATGCTGCTTCCTTCAGAAGGTCCGTGCAGCCACCCAGCAGATCAGTGTCAGTTGCTGCTCCCTCTTCAGGACAGTCTTGCTTGGACCCACAGGGGTGGGAGATCTGTTGGTATCTGGAGTTATTAGGAATTTACTCTGAGATATCTTGTTAATGTGGCAGCATCACCTCTGCCTGTCCACCTCCAGCAGCTGCAGAAAGCAAAGGTCTGGGACCACATGGGCACAAGCTGGATTTGTTTTCCACGAGGTTTTGATGCTTGAAATGCAGGGGCAGAGTTTTCTGCCTGGTATATGAAAGAACACGATTCTCTGCAATGAATGAGCAACGCTGCCTTGCCTTATGCTTAGGAAAGGTATTCAAGGAGTTTTATTGTGCAACTTCAGCTTGCGCACGAGATGCACAGCTTGAGACTTTAGTTTCCGGGTCTACTATATACTCTAAATTAAAAAGAAAAGTCCCCAAGAAAAAGAATTATACCCTGTCAGATTTTCATAGCTTCCTTTGTACAAGTGTGGCCTTGTTGGGATGATTGTGATGGAGAAAGGCACAGGTCCTGCAGCATGCTGAAGCAGAGGCATAAAAATTTGCAAGATATGGGTTGTGGATTTTAAGGTCTTGCAACCCAAAGGCATTTCTTCCCTGTCTTTGCAAATGTTTCTGATGCTGTATAAATCCTGTCTTTGAGGTTTACCGGCAGCTAACATTATCACATGCTTTCATTTAAAGCAAAATCAGAGTGCCTGTTTTATATCTCTAAGAGAATTATGAAAGCCCTCTTTGCAGCATTGCAAACAAATGGAGATTGACAGTTATTAGTTTATGATCTAACTGCTCTGACAGTGTTTGACGCAGAGGGATTTTCAGTCATTGACTATGAGGCATCCCTCGGAGGTGCTTGGGAGGGATGCTGAATCCATCATACCATTGCTGACCATTTACTTTCCCCCACTGGGGATCTCTAGGTCCTGGGGGTGTTGGAGGTACTGAGCAAACCGGGCAGGTTGCCGAGCAGGAGCCTGCTGTTTGCAGCAGATGCTGAAAAGGGACCGTAGAAACTGTTTTTTCTTCCATTCCCTTGTTTGGGGGTATTTGGGAGCAATATAGGAACTGGAGATTGTGACACACATTGCAGGTCACTTTTAGTAATTATCGGCATAAATTTAGCACCTAGTAAATGTCTAATAAATCTGAATTAAATCTTTAATTGAAGGGCTTAATGTGAAAAGAAAATAAGCAACCTGTTCACTTGCTATTGCTCTGTTGTTCACAGTCCCTCCTGTGTGAGGCAATTACTGCAGGTCGTACAGCACGTTTTATCTAAGTATAAGCAGCATCTCTGCTGGAGTGAGGGTCCAGGCAGCATGGTCCGCTCTCTGCCCCATTCGCAGGCACAGTGCAGGCCACTGCTCACAGCCCAGAGCACTGCTCTAAAGCCCTGCCTGTCATGTCCAGCATCTGGCATTGCAGCCTTTAAATGTGATGGTTTTCATTTGTCAGAGCTGTCAGCGACTCGAATCAATCTCCAGCGCCGTTAAGCCATCCAGAGTGGAGATCCCAGCAATGCTTTCTGGTAGTGGGGAGAAGTTTACTCTCTGCTGATACTTTGCAACAGAAAAAAAGACAAGTATGTTGTTACTGATTGCAGATGGTTGTGGATGTGCCCAGGCTCTCTGGTTCCCAGTTCAGGCTGCTTTTTGGCCCTCTTTCTAGGGACAGTAAGCTTTGCAGCAAAGTCACTGGGATGCCAGCAGGGAAAGCAGGACTTTGCCTTCATCAACCAGCACCAGCCGCTGCCTCCCTGCTTCCTGTGAAGCTAGGGAGAATTGGGAATTAGATTTTCCTAAATCACACAGAAAAGGCAGAGCACTTCTTATTTATTTCGCATGCAGTTATTCCTCCTGCTTCTCCTTGTCAGTATTTTGATTGCTGTCGAAATCTCTCTCCTCCCTGGGTGTAGGCAGCAGCGTAAGGCTGGGCATGCCTGGGCTACATTGCTAAGCAACACTGCCAGAGTGCTGCGCACCCCGGGTGTTGCCGTTACCGCACATCCATTTTGCATCATCTGCTGCCTTGGTGCTGTGCTTGCTGGATTTCGATCTCACAGACCTGTCAATATCATTGATTAGGGGAGATTAGTGATCGTAAAGTTAAGCAGAAAATGGCATTGCCTGTTGCTGGTGGGAGGCTGACGGCACAGGAATACTGTTCGCAGGGAATTGATGCTCATGGCTATTGATTGGCAACCACTCTGAATTGCATTGAATGTCAGTCTAGTTAGTTCATAAATTTATGGATGTCATTCTGCATTTGGCACAGACTTTCCTGCTTTCTGTGTCATTTTATCTGGAGAGTTTTGACTAAAATGGCAACGTGATCTGCTAGGAACAAAATGGAGATAAGGGAATAAAATACGAGCTTTATCATTTGCATTTACATCTCGAAGAGCAGTGTTTAGCATACCTCTCTTTTCTAATTTTACTTTTGAACATGATTTGAAGCCCTGGGAGACTAATTATCTGTTGATATAATGATATTGGGACAATATTGGTATTTGGAGATGGTTGTCAGATAACTTTCATTTTCTGGGCACAAGCGCATAGGAAACACCACATTTATTTAATAGTTTGAGGACAATTTTAAGTTTTTCAAATATATTCTGGGTAATTGAAAACAAATGTTAACCTCTCTTTAATAGAGATTCACAGTAGTCACAGTGCAGTGTGACTGAGTTTTCATTTTAGTATTCTTTGGAGACATTTGAAGTATGTGGCTTCTTAAATCTGAGCTGACTTAGAGCATGGGGATTGCTCTCTGTAAAATGCATTATTGTAGCATTTGGAGGAGAGTGGGCAGCGAGCAGCGTGTGCTCCTCTGGCTCAAATTGGATGCATTCTTCACAGCTTCCCAGCTTTCTGGGTTGCAGTTTGGTAAAACCTTTGGAAGCTCTTGTGGCACCCTGCAGCTGGAAGGCTGTTGCTCCACATGGCCTTGGGGGGTGTTGAGACATGGCAGCACAAGGTCTGATTGGGGCCCCTCAGGGCTCTTCGTGGGCCAGATCCAGCCCCTGCAGTGGTGTATTTGTGTTCTACAGGCAGCGAGTCTTGCTTGGAGGTGCTGACCTGTAATCAGAGCAAGGCTTGATCTGCTGCATCAGCAGTGATCCCCTATGCTGTGTCCCTGGGGGACACACTGGGCTCCAGGTGGGTGCCGAGCCATTCTGCTGTGGGGACAGGACTCAAGAGGCAGCTTGGTTTGGCTCTGAAGACCCATCCCTAGATGGCTGCTGCAAGGCTTTTCACAGGTAGCCAAAAGAGAGTGATGCCTTTTGCTCCCCCCAGCATGTTGAATTTGGGCTGGTGAGCGTGCCACGTGTGGGACGTGTCTTGTCTAACAATTAGTCATCTAAAAAGGGCGTTTCGGTTCCTGGTTTAATCACTGCAGAGCCGTCAGCTGCTTCAGAGGTAATTTGTCCTGCTTTGACCCCATGTCTGTGCACAGTAGAGCGGGCAGTGAGGGGCAAGTGTAGGTGTAGCCATGGGATTGGTTTACGACTAGATGAGGTTTTTTTACACTCTGTGTTGATGCTCAGCCCTTGAGCAGAGAAGTATCCTGGTCCCCTGCCATGTCTTCATGAGAATGTTTCTGAGGTGAGGAAGGGACCATGAATCTCCCCGTGCTACGGTGGGAAGAGAGGCCAACACTCCCAAGGCACAGCAGTTCTGCTTTTAACAGAATAAAACACTGCTGAAGAATGGGACATAATGAAGAGAATTTGAAGTGCATTTATCCTTTGAAAAGTGAGTCTAAATATAGTGCTGTGGAGTTCAATACCTGTCTCTCCGAGACGTTCAGATCAAATGTACCCATTTTGAGATTTTTAAAATTTTTTTTCCTCCTCCTTTCTGTCATCTCAATGGCCTCCCCTCAGAATTTAAATTCCAGTTGAGCTCCTTTGGACTCATGAATCATTTCCAGATACAAAGGGACCGTGGTGTGGTCAGCACATGGATAATTAACTTAGTGTTCAGCAGGGCAGAGTAAAGCCCACCTTGCCTGCCTCCTATTTTATGAGCTTCTGGTGCAGTCTTTGGAATAATAATAATAATCATCATCATAATAATAGCAGTAATACAAGGGCCACTGTGAAAGCTGGGTGACCTGACTTAATGCACGCAGGTAAGAGAGAGGCTGGGAAGCATCAATCCTTCCCAAGGGCACCCCTGGCAAGTCTTGCTGTCAGCCTTTTTTTCGGATGAGCTGGGTCCATGATCACGCAGCGGCTTCTTTTGCGAGACAGGTATACCCAGAAAGGCCATTCTCGTGTGCTGTATAAAAATGGAAATTCATCCCTAAACATCCACATTCATTTGTAAAACAGTTAAGAAATGAAAACTGTCAACACCTGAGACTGAGAGTCCATCTGGCCCCACTGAAAGAGCTCAATTTTCCCTTTGCTGATCTGGGCTAGGTATATAAATGTGATCAGCAAAACAGCAGCAGAGGTGCCCGGGCTCATTTCTGTTTGCATCCATCCACTAGAGACTTCTTTTTAAGGATTTGCTAGGCTCCTGAATTGTCATCTTATAATAAAGAGGGAAATAAATCCTTTTGTTTGCCCTGTGCAGCCATTCTCCCCAGATCTATACCAGTATTGGAAAATTCTCTGCCTGTTATGGTGAAGTTTGAAAACTGGCTTAACCTGTGCTTTGCCGTGCATCCTTTTGAGATGCGCTGAAGATTTGTTCTGTTTGTTCATTAAATAAAACTAGCAGAGAAAAAAAAAAAAAAATCTCATTCAAACACGTTATTTTCTGAGAGCGACACGTGCTGTTGACTCACACAAATATGTCTCCTCTGGAGAGTCCCTTGTGTAAGAAATCCTGGAGCACTTTGTCTTCAGTCATGAATGAGATTTTTAATTTTTTTTTTTTTTTAGCAGAGCTATTAAAAACTCTGATCTTAACTCTCAAAATATGCAAAAGATGTCAAATTATACAAATCCAATATTTGATATGTTAATAAACAAATCGGTTATAAGAAGGGGGAATGAAAATGTCACCAGAGGAGGTGCATTGTCATCTTGGTGGCGTTTTCCCCTGGTTGCTGTTTATTGCCATCCATGTTACCTTGGTAGCAGTTTCCAGTGTATCCCTGAATAAGAGCATGCCCACAGTAACAGGAAGCATGTATGGCATACAGGAGCACGTATAGGACATGTAAGTGAAATGAGGTGTACTTATTTATTTTTTCTTTTCTTTCTCCATGTGGTATTCTTCAGGCTATAAAGTCTGTAGAAGTAATTTGCTGACTTTCCTTATGCTGGCATGTGGATGGTGTTTCTGTACCGCTTCCATGGAGTACCTTTGAGGGCTGTGTCCTGTCTTGGGGGTTGCAACAGTCGTGGTCCTGGCTGTAGAACAGAAATTAAATTGTTTTCCCTTTTATTTCAGCTGACAATTAGCAGCTGCTTGTGGCATGTGGCAATGTCTGAATTATAAGAATATTCTCTGTATCAAGAAAACCTCCAAGGTGGTATGTCCTCAAGTCTTTGCCTTTCAGGATATGTAAGCAACGTGTGACTTGGAAATCTTGACTTTTGTCCTGCTTTTGGTCAGTCTTTTGCAAGATTCTCTCACTTGCCAGCTCAGATGTTTTTAATACTGTATTTCAGCAAAAAGTTAGCAAATGTTCCCTCCTTGCATCGGTGTGAGGTACAAGGCCCTGTCTGGAGGGATGGGGCAGGGGTTTGCTAAACTGAACTCATCTTGGTGGATATAGGGATTAGTCTAAATGAAGCTGAAGCTTCAGATCCTCACCCAAATTACTTTTCTTCCCCATGAGATAGTGCCCCTCTCCTAGCAGAGGGAATTACCATTTCAGCCAGGCAATTTAGAGCTATAAGAGGTGGTATTCCACTCAGGGTCAGTTTGGCATCGAGATGATGGTTTTGAAGGTTCCAGTCATATTTATAATGCCGTGCCAGATTGAACAGAAAGTAGTTACAGCACATAAATGGCAAAAGGCATAACAAAAGCTAAAATCCATTTCAGGTAGGTATGAAATTCCAGTTAGGCACTTACTTGTGCTCATGTAGGAAATGCCATTGCGGTGATGACAATATGTCCTCCCAGTCCTCTGTACCCACCATGAGCTGTCCCCTCCTGGCATGGGGAGGTTCCTGAATGTATCTGGGCTATTTTGTGATGCCATTTGCAGGGACGGTGTTGATTACTGAAGATGGTGCTTTTCCCCGCAGGAAGGGCTTTCCACATTGTGCTTCCAGCCTGACTTGGTTTCCTCTGGTTCCAGCCTGTATCTCTTGTTGTGTTGTCCAACTTATTCCCATAACAGCGAGCAGGAGTTTTGAGTCAAAGAAAAATGCGGAATCAGGTCTCTGCAGTGCAAATGGCCATTGGGTAGATTGCTTTCTGGGATTGGTTAGGGATCAGTGACTATTTTAAGAGCTTTTAGAATTAGCTTCCTTAAAAGGAGAAATGAAAAAGTATAAAAAAAGTTGGGTTTTTCTGTGGTGCAAAGTTTTATGGAAAGCAGAGAAAATAATAAATCTGACAGGCTCTGCTCAGGGAAGTCTTCTTTCCCTGAAGTCAAATATGGCAAAGTTTAGCAGCTGGTATCTCTTGGGACGGCTGCATAAGGACTGGATCTTCAGAAGCTTCTCTTTGGGAGTCAAGCTCAGTCCTGCAGGATGCCGGTTTCCTTTTCTTTGTACCAGAGGATGCTTGCAATGACTTCACAGATGCTCAAGTGCTCAATGTCTCTGACTTCAACCAGATTTTTTCAGCCTGATGTTTCCCCCTATTGAAGTCTGCTTCCATTGTGAGGAAAAAAAGAGCAGGAAAAGTAAGGCGTACCTGTCTTCTGGCTTTGAGTTGTGTTGGTTGATGTACGGGCTTGAGGGCACTACTGTGCTGTGGTGGGTATTTAGGAGAAAGACAGCTGTTTTCTGCAGGCTGCAATGGATGGGAAGTCTTTGGGCTTTTGATTTCAAGATGCCTTAGTTTGCTGCTCTTCTGGAATTATGAAATACGGTACCAATGCTGATGAATTAATGACTTGGAAAACGAGCCCTCATAAAGAAAATGTCAGCGTTTGGAGACCTGCTCAGCAGCTGGGGAGAGTCCTGTGGTTTTTTGCCATTGATTATGAACGTGCTGGAATGGCTAATTTTGTGCTTTTCTCTGCAATATTTTATGACACGTTATATACTTGGCAGAACAAATTGGGTCACTGCCTTCTACTATCTGCTTGTGCAACGTGTAACTCTTGGGACTGGAGGGCAATGTTTGAAATTTGCACAGAAATTGGAATTTAGCTGTGAGGATTCAAGACACTTATTTTGCTTGGATTATGTTCCTGTTTATCAGCATCAGGAGGTATTTGAGAGACCTAAAAATTGAATTCTAGGTTTTGTATTAAAAAAAAAAAAAATCTGTTAGAATGAGTTTTTCTTTGTGAAAGTTGTATATTGAGTATAGATCTGACTCTCCTGTGTCTGCAGAAAGAGGATAAAGGATAAACCAAGATTATTCTTAAAAGGCACATAATAAAAAAAAAAAAAAAAGAAATAAGAGTTAAAAAAAAAAATGTCTATTGGAATTCTTTGACTTAACAATACTGAGCTAGAAACTTCAGGAACTTTTTAGAACAGATTGTGCTTGCTTTCTTTTTAGCTCCATAAAAACGAAAACTTATTTTTTAAAGTAGCCACTAATGAAAACCCTGAGACAACTATTAACTATCATTTTCGATTAAACCATCTAGTGAGGAGCCTGTGGGAGTTGGCTTGAAAAAGGATATTATTATTACACTGCTTTACAGCAATACCAATTTTTAACCACGAAATATGTTCTTTAGGCATTAAGTACTGGGGAGAGCAAAGAAAATGAAGATCCTGAATTACATAAAGCTGATGAAAATTCATTTGTGAGATGATCTTTCTCTGCTGGTGAGAGTGTAAAGGCTAATTTACTCTTGCTGTCTAAACTGAGCTGGAGTAACAGGCACACCTATGGTGAATGTTATGACCTTTGTGTAGTGCTGCTGTGCTCCCTCTCTCAGAGCTGGTAGCATTTTGTGGATCAACAAAATAACTTTCCATTTACATAAAGACTTTTAAACTCCTCTCTTGAATACATGATTCACTTTAGGGATGTGCAGTTGTCTAACAGAGCAATGGCAGTTGCAGTTAGTAATGTATCCTGAGATCTTTGAGATTGGAAGATGCTATCAAACTCTATGATGTCTGTTATTTTAATTTTATGTTCTGCTCTATACACTCGTGAAGCCCAATATATCTTCTATTCTGCTAGAGGGAACTGGATTCTTTTTAAAATTTTACAGGCTGTTTCTGTTATGCAGTGGAATTCAAATTAGGATTTACTCTGTTCTATTCAGAAAAGAAAATCTTATGTCAGGATGGAAAGATAGGAAAGGTTCAGTGGCAATAAGAGCTGTGGGGGAACTGAGTCCATGGCAGTTAGACACCTGTTGTAAGGTCCTTTGCTTACAGGTAATAGCTGGGATTTTCTGTCTGTGTCTTAAGGAATGCCAGCTCCTTTCATGTTATTTGGTGTTCCTTCTAAATAAAAAAAAGTTTATCTTAAGTCTTTGTGCCCTGTTCTCTGGGAACAAACTGATTTAGTCAAACCTTGTCTTAGCTTTGTAAAGAAAAATAGGGGATGGTTACTGGTTTATGTGCTCAGGGCACTGGTATTTGATTGCAGCCTTTAGGGAGGATGGATATGTGCCTGACAGCAATGTATTGATGCATATTGATCTCAGAAAACTGATGAAGGACCCAGACTTGAGTGGTCCACGTACATGGAAGCAGCTGCAGTCTTTGCTCACCTTTTAATTGATTACTGAAGGCTTTCCTCGCTTGCAAGCCAGAATGAGTTCTTATTAGATTTGGCCTTTAATGGCAGCAGAGTTACCTGAGGGCAGAACTGTGACGTTATGGCTCCTGAATGTCTACAGACTCCTCCCTTCCCTCCCTAATGCGGTTCAAGGTGACTGTCAGACCCACAGAAGGCTTTCCTAATGAAATGTAGAAACTGTGTAAATCTACCTTCTGCACACAGAAGTGGTTTGTTTTTTGTTTGCATTTTTTTTTCCCCACTGTTCTTTTTATCTCCTAGTAATTGTTCCCCCTAGGATCAGCTGCATGATTTTAAAGAATCTTTTCTTGTTATGCAATTAGTTTCATAATGGCATATTCTGCCAGTGCATCAATCTTATTCTGCAGAGGCAGGAGGCCATGGGCCAGGAAAGACCTTGGCGCTGCTCCTGAAGAGGCTTTTTTGCCCTTGTAGGCTTGGGGTTTTTTGTGTGCTTGGATGTTTACAGGTGTAAACATTACTCTTCATCTCCCATCTTCCATGGAAAGCGCTGATGTATTCCTGTGGGATGAAAGCAGCAGCGTGAAAAAACTGCAAGTCCAGTAAGGTATTTAAGAACTTAACTCCCATTAAGGTCTACAGGGCTTCAGCAAACCTGATTTGGTGAAGCCAAGCTTATAATGATTTATCTGAGAGTTGCACGGGAAGGCAGTTGGTATCCAATTTGGATCTTCCAGCCCCAAAGCCAGTTCCTCGCTCTTGTACCCTTGTCCTTTTTGCAGCAGTGGGTGATTGTGTTGCTGGAGGAGGAGCAGCCACCATTAGCTTTGTTACTTGTGCTGTTACCCCAGATCCCTGCCTTAGCAGAGATGCTGGCAGGCTGTTGGCGAGCGGTTTTGAGCCTGTGCGTGTCCTTGTGTCCCTTGTGCAAATTTCAGAAGGTAGCCCCTGCTACTTGCACTGAGGAAGTGCAGCAGGGTGGGTGCTGGGTGTAAGGTTCACTGGTCACTTGCTCCTTAGAAACGAGAAATAGGTCTGTGCAATTCCTTCATGTCCATGAACAAACCCGGATATATTGTACAAACCATTCAGGGCTTCTGACTTGTCCAGGTTTAGTCAGAAATTCAGTGTCAATGGACCGAATACAGAAACAGCTGAATGAGATTTTCAAGGAGGGTGACAGTGAGAGGTATCTGCTTAAGTGGCGGGTATTAGAGCTGTTCCCTACCATTTTGAATAGGTTTCATATGCCTGCAAGCTCTGGATCCTTTTTTTTTTGTTTTGTTGAATATATCCTACCTGTTGTAAAGCAACCTGGCCTTGTTTTAATAAATGCTGCGTAGCTCTGTACTGTCGCTCCACAGCAACATTAAGAAAACTGGGAAAAACATTCTTGGCTGTCAGCAAGCCTGCAGAGTGAGAGTTGCTATGGGTTGTATTCTTGCATGCAGCACTGTGAAATTAAAATACCAAGGATGGAAAAACCCCCACTAACAACAGCCCTATCAACCTTCTTATTCCTATTTCTTTAGCTAAGTTACAGCCGTGATAACTACAGAAGATCTTTTCAACTGTCTTTCTGTCTCCCATTCAGAAAAGCAAAGCTAATAATGTTGCTTTTCAAAGAGTTTTTACACTCTGTCTATTCTCTTGTACTGATTTAGTATTAATCTAACATTTGGACTGGAAGACATGGGAGAGTGTATTTGTTTAATGAGCCACCCCCACCATGAAATCCCTTGGGACTTAAGGAAAAGATGTATAGAATAGAAATGAAATGTAGCAGAGGTAAACAGAAATTTAATAAGATTCTGTAGGAATTCCTATGCAAACCTAAGGAGTTTAATAGAAAATGAGAGGTTATTTTTAATCATCCTCTGGAACTCCATAGCACGGTTTTAATTAAATTATGTAGGATGGATAGAGGAAAAAAAAAAAAAAACCCAACTAAGGAAAGATGACTAATTTCCTATTAACCTTTATTCAACTTTTTCATAAAATGAATTAAGTTAATGACTCATTTCTGTTTGTGTCGTCTTGATGAAAGCTCATATTTACAAAGTTTAAACTGTCTCCAGTATTTCCGGTCTGTCCTTGTCCTTCCACTCCTCGTTTGGTTGTTCTGTTAGGTTATTCCTACACTCAGTAGGAAGATGAACCTATAGAAATCATGAGACTATAGGGTACCAAGACCTCCTGACCCTTTCATTTATTTTGGGGACCATGGGATTTCTTAGAATTTTTTTTCCTAATATTTTTTTTTTTTGATTTGTGTGATTCTTCCTGGAAGGGGGATGGTCCTGAATTCCACATTCCTCCAGGCTGGTTTGAAATGGGTATCTAAAAGAACCACCTTAGTTCTTTTAGATTCTTCATCAGCAAGTCAGAGTGGACCCATATGGACTCATTGGCTTTTTTTTTTTGTTTTGCCATGCTGCTGTAAAATGAACTAATTAAACAGAACTTGAGAAAGTCATCAGCCTTTTGGACACTTGTAATTTTTCGCTAGGCCACATCTGAGCCTGGTAATGATTGCACTCACATGGGCCGTTGGTCTCTTAAATGAAATTTCATCCTGTGCTTTGAAAAATGCTTAATGTTTCCTTTAGTACGAGGCAAACCAAATCCGTAGATACCCCCTTGAAAACGGCTTTAGTAATTAATCCCACGAGGCTCATCAATGTTGCTGGTGTCTCCATTAGTTACATGCAGAAACAAAGACAAATGGTTCTTGTTAATAGCCCCAGGAATGCATAAATCTTGCTTGTTTATGGGAGAAGGCAACACAAGGAGACATTATGTTACGAGGCTTTTTGTTCAATTTATGGTGCGTTGCCGGCCTCTACGGTCATGGATTTCAGTTGGAAATGTGCGGATGGGTGCAGGGTCCTGGTGTATGCCCCACTGTCGCTGCAGCCCTGGGGAGGCTGGAGGATGCTACTGGGCTGTAGGAGGCTCTCTGTGCTGGTCCTTCCCATGGCAGAAGCTGCTGAACCTCTGACCTTGGCTTGAGTGGGAAGGGTGCGTATGCTGGCCGAGTGCTCCCCCTTTGCTGCAGGTCTCAGCTTGTTGCCCTGCAGGAGTTCGGGCTGTTTTCACAGGAAAGCTGTTTTTGTAGAAAGGCATGTACATCATCCACTGGGCTTCGGCCTCTTACTTTTCCTCTTCATGGTTTCCTTCATCCTCCTCCTACCAGATGCTTCTTGTTTAATGTCACACAGGTGATATCTCATGGCACTGTAGAAACATTGGTTGGAAGGATCTTCTGGAGGTTTCTGGTCTGGCCTCCTGCTTGGAGCAGGACAATTGTCCACATGATGGTCAGAATGGCAGTGCCGTTGCTGAGCTGAGCCCCAACTCCTCCCATCCTGGATGGGGATTCCTCTCCTCCCTGGGGCCTCTTCCTGTGCTCTCTGAGGAAGGACCTTCCTGACCTGCAGACAAAGTCTTCAAGACTGTGACCTGTGGCTATTGCCCCTGTTTTCCCGAGGGATTCCCTTCTGGGATCACTCCATTTGATCTTTACTTCACTCAATTCAAGCTGACCCATTATCACCTTCCCTCCTGCCTACTCTGGGGCACCAAGAGTGAAAATTACATAATTCCTTGAAAATACCTTAGATTTTTAGCTTTCATATCTCACACCTTTCTTTGCCCTTCCATTGTGGCCCTGCTTATCTTTTATGGCTTGTTTTAGCAGAGCACCAGTCCCCTCGCTGGGGACAGGCAGCTGTGTGATGAGGAGCTGGCTGTGTGTGCTCATGATGGCTATGTTCATCACCTTACCAGAAGGCTGGATTTTTCTAGAAGGGTGCAGATGGGTACTTTTGAAAATCAGTTTGGGTATCTTAGAAAATTTTGACTTAATTTTTCTCTGAGACTAAGCAGTGCTTTGTGGAGTCAGACCTGGAAATCAGTGATGTAGTGGGAGGAGACTGTGCTCAAATGATCACTTTTTCCTTAAACAGTTCAGGGAGGACTGAGGAATTTCCTCTTGATCTTGAAGCAGAGGAACAACCTCTCTCTCTGTGGCTTATTTTAACAGTCGATGTAATTAATTCTGCTCTTTTAGCCAGGGCTGCTATTTTTATCAGCCCTGGACTTGCATACTACTGTAGTAACAGCTCTGGGGCAGACCTCCTGTTCCTCCCAGTCCCGAGCGTGAGGTACAGCTCTAATTATATTTACAGTTAATTCACAGTTCACCGAGTGGAGCTTGGGGCCAGTTTCACAAGTGTTTTGCATTGTTATCAAACTGCTGATAAATACGGGGAGCCGTTGTGAGTGAACTCAGGCAGCAAAATCCTAACAAGGGTGGGAACTTGTGTGTCATTAACTCCGTGCTACAGCAGTTGATGAAAAGCAGAACCTCACAGAAGGAGCGCAGCGCATCCATCACAAAAAATGATATTTTACCGAAACTCGATTTAATTGGTGCGGAGGCTTTTCTGCTCTCTTTTGAATCTTTAATGATTACGGAGGTACTTGGATGGAGGGGAGTTGGAGATATTTCTTGTGGTTTAAGTTATTAGACTGTGATCAAGAGATCTGTGTTCAGTTCTGGGCAGCTTTGAATTTCACAAGAGTCTTCATTGTCTGTGCACGTCTTAATTCTCCAGTCGTGAAGCAGAGATAATGTTTGCAAAATTAGTCTGCCGTTGTAAGTCCTGCCTGGCTGCTTCCAAGCCAGATGGAGGTGTGACTCCTCCAGCTGACAGCTCCGGCTGTCTTCTCTCCCGCTGCCTGGCCCGGGGCAGTCCTGCTGGCTGGGCGACCATGAGCCTTCTTGCTTTCCCACGCTGGGTAGGCACTTCATGGGCAGTGCTGGCAGTAACTGGGGTGGGCAGCATGGCTGGGGGATGCCACCAATCCGGCCACAAAGTTGATTTGTTGGAGCATGTGAAGCCAGCTCCACTGTTTGAAAGCTACTGACTTAGTCCTCAGAGATGTGGGGTGCTGAAGTAAACACTAAGGTTTCTTCCTTCTCGTGTCTTCCCAGAGCTCTCAGAGCATTTCTCTATTAGGTTTTTCTTCCTTTCCAAGCCAGTTACAAGCTCAACGGCTGAAGCTGGTGGGACTAGAGATGGGACTTCAGAACAAGCGATTCCAGCCCATCAGTGGGAGCTTCCTTTGGACAGGTGCATTTTTTTTTTCCTGAGTCCCCCCTGTTGAAGCTGTGGTTAACTGTCAAAATTTGTAGCAAACGCCATAACTGAGGTCAGGTCACCACACCAGTTCATTCTATTATAAAAATATTTTCAGGATGAATGAGAACCTTGTGCACCAGTGAGGAGGAGGAGGAACAGCCTGGCTTTCGGAAAAATCAGGAATCATTAATTTGTCCAGCTGGGGCAGCAGATATAGAACATGGCACTGTTATGCCTTGCTTTCCTCCCAAGGATAGGCCGTGTATTGATTAGAAGCTCACCTGTATTTTCAAATGTCTTAGCCAGGCTGTAGGTATTGAAGAGTTTTTCAGTGAACGTGACAAAATGTCAAAGTTATTTTGTGGATTAAGCCCTCACCCTCAAGTAAAAATCCCCTCCTGCCTGGACTCTCTTTGTGATGTGGATGTCGATGTTTATACTTTACCTTTATTTTCAGTCTCCTGAGAGAGACCAAAGGGAGAAATTGGACATAGGCAGTAGGCAAAAAGCTGCCCATTAAGAGATATGGAAGTCGTGCAGCTTTCCTATGGTGGGGCTATGCAGGAGGCTAGAGCCCCTGTAGTAACTTTTCTTCCTTAAATCCACTCCTGGCTGTTTAGCGTCAGCACGCAATTTAGGTCAAAAGATGCAAAAAGTGAGGAAGAGGCCCCTCTGTCCCCCTCCCTGTTTCCCCCCATGGTTCTCCCGATGCTACCCGGGAATGGAGCAGCCTCGTTGCAGATACAAGGGTGAAAAAAAAAAAACCGAAAACCACAGAT
>JAAGNO010030114.1:249746-261075 GCA_033439905.1 Ceryle rudis | reverse complement strand
GAACCGGCTGTGTACGGCGGGAGGCAGCCCCTCAGCTCCCCTCAGGGCGGCCCTGCAGCCCCCCACTGACAGCGCCTGGGCTCAGGCACCGGTACAGCATTTTAATGTGTTATATTTTGAGCACCATTCTTTCTTCCTCTCTCTTTGGAGCCAGATCAGCCCTGTGCCGTTTCTGGAGCCAGCAGCCTTCGTCTTGGAAGTTCATCAAGGGTGATTTTCAGTAATTAACTCTCCAGACTGGAAAAAACAAACAGAATTTCTTGACTGCAGAATTTCTGCCTGTTATGTAAGCAGAAACTTTTTTTTTTTTTTTAAAAAAATACCCAAACACTTCACATTTACATCTATATTGATATATATACACGGAGAGAGCAAGAGAAGAACAGGTGGCTGTGGCTATGCTCTGCATTTGGTACCTAATGTTCTCCTGAGCTGCAGGGGTGTTGCACATCTGAAAAGGGAAGTAGTTGAGCAAATCCAGTGATCACTGTAATGATGATTTATTAAAATGATATCTTGTGGTTGTGTGCAGATGTTCCAGTTGGACCAGCCCACTGCTGCGGGAAAAGGGCAGCAGTGGGCACGTGGGGGCTTTCATGGCCAGGCAGAAGATGCTGCTGGGGCCGTGGTGTGCTTGGGAGGAGACCTGGTGTGGCTGGCTGCTGGAAAAGTGTTAGAGCAGGGGGCTGTTGTTTTTTAAAGCCTTTCAGTAAGATGGAGAGGAGGGATGATTTCCATGACAACAATTCAATTAGGGAGAGAAATGAAGGCTCTTTGGAGAGGGAAGCTGAAGGGAAGGTGTCACTGCCATGAACCTGGAGAGAAGGCTTGGGGGAGAGCGGGGGACTGAGTACAATCAAAACATTAAAACACAAAAGCATGATTATTACTTGTAAATTAGCCCTTTCGAAAGGGAATAAATGATGGGAAAAGCCATGTGAAGCAAGCGGGTGGTGAGGAGATGGAGGGATGGCAGGGAGGAAGGAAGAAGGCATGCTCCTGACCTGTGGTACTGGTGTGTGGGAGGTGGCCATGCACCCACCGCCAGGAGCTGCTTGGCTTTGCTCCACCACTCCAATTCCTCCACATGTGCAAGTGAAACCATCTTCTCTTTGGTTCAACAGATGTGGCAGGTCTGGGGTCCAGCTCTGAGTGTTCAGGCTTCTTTGCAGTTACTTTGCATACATGTGGTCTCTGTTTTGTCAGGCTTTCTCCTCTTGCTCTGAAATCTTGTAGTTGCCTGCGTCTCAGCAGTCTGGGTGTCCCTGCAAGCTGCTCCCCAAGTCAGCCTCTAACTATTTGTTTTCTTTTTCTTTTGTCACTCTTGATTAGCTGATTTTCTTCCTATATCCTTGAAGCCCAGCTCCTTTTAATGCTAACTAGAAATGACCTATCATCTTGAAATTATTTGGACTTTGATTATGATTATTATTCTTTTTAGACACTATAATTTTAGGCAATATGTGGACAGGGAGACTTGATTCTGGCACTGACACTGTTGATTTTTTGAAAAGTGTGTTTGGTCTTAAGAAGCCCCTATTAAGACAATACTGATTAGCAGAAAACAAAACAAAAATGAGAATCACATAAAAACTAAACTTTGCAAGAACAATGTTCATTGAGCTATTTGAATTCTGTGCAGCAAGAGCAGGCATGAAAGGCACTTGGATGCATTTTCCTGCTGTAAACAAACAGGTTGTCAAGTTGAAAGGTACTTGGTTACTGCTGATAAAAGACATGGCCAGTAAAAAGCAGGGAGATACACTGGGAATAAATAACAGAGTCTATAAACAATTGATATTTGTTTTATGTCTCTGTAATGCAGTGGTTTTGCAGACAAGTGTACTGAAACTTCAACTTATCAGATTAAAACAAACAAAAAAAAGTAAATAAATTCTGCTTGGGATGGGTGAGATAGTGTTCTGCAGGGTAATCACTCTCCTCCAGAAGTGCCATGGGAGTATGTGAGCATGAAGTATTGCTAAGCTCACAGCAGCCTCAGGGTGCTGAGGGGCAGTGCTGGATCTGGCTGGGTGCCTGCAGTGTAACCCTGGGCCTGGTGGCACTGAGACCCTCCCCAAGGCTGGTTGCCACTGTGGAGACCCATACCATTGTGGGGATGAGGGCAGCAGCTACTGGTTTCAGTTGGTGCTGGTGGTGTAGGGTGTACACAGAGCCTCCTTCACTGGGGTGTACTTGTGGCCACGTGACTGTAATGCGGTGAGGGACTGGGCACGTTCCCAGGAAGCACTAATGGAGAAGCAGAAGTCCTCTTTGCTTTTGCTAAGCCTGGACATCAGTATTGCTTATGATCAGCATTGCTACTCCCACCCATCTTTTCAGGATCTGGCTTTCAGCAGCTTGTTGGCTGTTAATTGTTTGGGCTGGAGGGATCCATGGGCAGAGATTGCCACTGAATTATGAAACTTCTCTCCTTGCCTGAATCACGGATTTTATGTGTGGTGCCAGGGAAACTGGTGCAGCTGAGGCTGCCATGGGGATGTGGTTGCCTTTACTTGTTCTCTGGGGTACCACCTCAGCATTCCCAGTTTGTAGGGGAGCCAAGAGGCATCCTTGGAAGTGCAGAGCAGCTGTGATTTGAGCATGTGCTGTTACATATTGGCTGGATTTGAGGCACCCCAAATGATGTGCCTGGCATGGTGGGTGAGGTTTTGGGCATTTACCTTGTTCCAGCTGTGGAGTTGAGCAGAAAGCCTCATTCAGAGCTGTGTAGAGAAGATCCAGTAAGTTGAGTTCTGTTGAGTTAGTTGAGTTCTGGGATGCAATGTGGTAAAAGAAAAGCAATGAAGAAATGAGCTGCCTTGTGCTCAGGGCAGCCCAGGAAATGTGCTAGAAAGAAAGCACTGATGAGCAAGGAGTGAGAGAAGGAGCGACTTGCAGCTACTTAAGCAAGCACCCTGTTTGCCTCCCCCTAAGCAAGGCTGGTGGAAAAAGTGCAATTGTATATAAGCTGTATCATAATCTGAAGCCAAGAAGCTGTTGCAGCCGTTGGCCATGTCCTCCTCTCAGTGCTGTGACAACGCCCGGTGTTCCCATCCCCAATGTGACTGTACAGGGAACTCTAATGCTTGAATTTTTTGATTGCTGACTTATGTAACTGTGAGGTTGTTTGGGGTTCTTTTGCTGTTGTTGTCTGGGTGCTTTTATTTAGTTATTTTTGTTAATGTCACCTTGTGTGAAATTAATGGTACCACCTTAATTCAGGAGCGAAAGCTGCCCTGCGACAGAGTGAAAGTCCTGGACTGATGTCAGGTTTTTCAGTGCAGCATCTGCGCACAATTGTGTCTGCCATTCATTTGCACTTTGGCATGATCCAGCAGTGCCTGAAATGAATGCCAGAAGGAGAAAGTCAGCGCATGGTTCTCCTTTCTAATTTTTAACTGCTATTTATGTACAAGGAGGATTTCACAGACCCCCCGGCAGTGTAGCGTGTGTTGTCTTTGGAGAGCTGCAGAGGAGCAGTGAAGCCACATGTTTGTATGGAGGGGCTGGTAAGCAGAAATTAAAAAAAATAATCTGTGTAGTCTCCTGCATGTGGGACATGAGTTACACATCTTCCTCATTTTTATTTCAAACCTTTCGGGGCAGAGAAGGAAGGGAGTAGAGGAGAACCAACTGACTCATGTTCAAAATGCTTCTCAATGTTGACAGGTAAAAGCAACATTGTGTGATGGTGCATCAGTAGATCTCACTCTTTTTTTTTTTTTTTTTCTCCTTTTTTCAAGAGATGACCTTGCTTCTGTTTTCCAGCCTCATTGGCTATTAGGAACCATCCGTCTCACTGGCTCCTGCTCTGTTGCTGTTCTGACCCCGATATCAGGTCAAAAAGTCCCAATAACCCTGGCAAGAGTGGAAGGCAGAAGGGCAAATTGAATTCTCACATTCCCAACATGCAGCCTAGCCATGTGTTTCTAAGTGGCATTGTTAAAAAGTGGATGTGCTTTAAAAACATGCACAATACTGAAGTCCCAGTTTAATTGCTGGTTACAGATGCTGCTTTTGATCCAAGCTAAACTTCTGAGCCAAGCTGAAGTTCTTGCAGAGAAGAGTTTGTGAAATTCTAAAGAGGAGGAAATCAGCATTAAAATAGCGTTTGTAGAGAATCTTAAGCAAAATGTGCACTTTTCACTAAAGGCCTTTGCATCATAAATTAGCAACATCTGTCCTTCTATTCTATATGTCATTTCCTCTCCAAATCCCCTCCAGAATCTGCCATTTTTCAGAAGTATTCTTGGATACATTGAACCGTGGTTGAAGATGCTTCATAAAATATGCATAAGCACTCGTCGCTTGGATAATGCTTCTTAGTACTTGCCACTTCTTAACAAATTAACCCTCCAAACATGACTGATACCCATGGTGAATATGGTTTGGGTTTCTCAAGGGCTTGGTATATGCTGTGGGTGGTGAAAAGCTGTTGAATTAGTCCCTCCTTTGTGGTGGTTGTGGGTGGTTTGTCAGAGAGCCCTTACACCCTGCGTGTGCCACAGTTCTGAAAACCTGTCTGGGCTTGTTCCCTTCCTCTAGGTACCCCTAAAAGTCTGTTGACAAGGGCTGGATTTGCCTTGCAGCTGCATTAGTACTGGGTTCTGAGAGCTACAGTTGGAGAGAACTGGGTCCAGAACTCAGGTTTTCTGCAATTTGCTGGATGGGCAAGGACTCTGCTATATTGTGCCTCGGGAAGGTAACAAGGGGAGGAATTTTGGTGCAAAACTTGTCAGGTTGTAGCAGTGTAGGGATTTGGTTTAGAAAATATCATCAAACCTTTTTTTTTTTTTAAATAAAAGAAATG
Organism: Ceryle rudis; assembly: GCA_033439905.1. NCBI lineage: Eukaryota > Metazoa > Chordata > Aves > Coraciiformes > Cerylidae > Ceryle > Ceryle rudis. The sequence continues at coordinate 256,262 of JAAGNO010030114.1, read as the reverse complement.
TAGCTTTGTGCGACCACAAGCGAACATGTCCCATGGTGGAGGGGTTGAATGGTGCAGGCTCAGTTCTGTCTTGTCAAGTGTTCAATCAGCCTGAGCTTTGACTGGGGAGAGCAGGGTTTATTGGTTCTGTGGAGCCAAAAAGAAGGTTGTATCTATGTTATCTCTCCGCCTGTGGATGTTTGTCTGTAGGTAAAGTTATCTGGAAGGCACTCTGGAATCAGTCACCTGTAGTCCAAGTGGTTAGTGAAAAAGAGAAGCATCACAGGAGTGACATCAGGCAGGATAATCCTGTGGTGAATCTGACCTGCGGAGGTGAAGACAGTCCACCAGCTGCTGATTCACACAGTGACCTTCCAAAAGAGTTTCAGGTGGCACGAGTCTCTCTCTCAGCATTTCTCTGCTTTGCCCATAGGCAAAGACTGCACTGTCACCTCCTGTCCAGCATTCCTCAGGGTGACGGAGCAGCAGTGTTGTTGCTTTCTGTAACTGCACGTTAGACTGTTATATTTAATAACACTCCAACATGAAATTCTACAAGTCATTTGTTTTGTTGTATTACTCTCAAAACTGTGCATGGGTAGTAAGTGTGTAAGTATTTCTAGACTTGGGTGAACAGGCTGGTATCGGGGCAAGACTATATTGGACACAAGAAATACTGTTGCAGATGCATGTTCAGTTCTGAAAAGATGCTGCTGTTTCTCCATGATATATTGTGGTGACTGGTAAGGTCTGAGAAATTGAGAGTATGTTTTACAGCTAAGCTCCAAGATAACCAGATTTTAGAGGGTTGACATGAGGTAGGATTACCTGTCATCTTCCCCACTGCTGAGACACTGGTGATGTCTCAAAGGGCAGATTAACTCCCTTGGTTGTTTCAGGTGCAGTGTGCTTGGTTGCTCATAGAGAAATAGGGCTGGGAGGGGACATGAAGGGTCGTCTGGTCCATGCTTCTGTCCCAAGGATTGCTCAGCACTACCTGTGAAATTCCTTCCAGATAGCCTGTCCCTGTGGAGTCCCAGGGCTGCAGACCCTGTAGTGCTCCCAAGCAATCTGTTCCAGTGTTTCACCCTTCAGTGGATAATATTGAAGAATAAAGTCCAATCCTGGAAAGCTTCTAAGTGTGAATGAAAATATTTGAAAATCAATACTGTGCTTTACAAGGAGAAAATAGATGTGCAGTGACACTGGAGAGAGATACCAGGCAGATTTAATGCCTGACCCAGAAGTCCTTACTCAAGCAGAAGTTTCATTTTATCCCTAAATTCTTTTATTTCTGTTTTACTGACATAATGGCCACATGCATCCATTAGCAGCACATCCTGTGCTTTGGGCCATGCTGAGGCCAGCTTTGAGGTGGGCTGACTGGCATTCAGGCTGTTTGTTATGAAACCACCAGCAAGTGTCCCCAGCTCTGAGTATGTGAGTGGGATGGAAATTGTCATCGTCTCAAGGGTGAGCAGGACAGGGACTGCCCATCCTCAGTCCCTGCAGAGACAGTCTTTCTCAGTAACCCCTGAGTTCCTGTGTTTCTGGTTATCCTCCTGTGTGGCCAGCCTTTGCTTAGATCTGTTCTGCAGGTGGAAATAGCTTGGAGGTGGTGGTGTACTTTCCTGATCCTTCTGGACTGGGCATGATCAGGAATTACACGTTAAAAGGGAGAAGCTGGTTCTGTGATTCACTGAAAATCCAGGCTTTGCTTTTTTGGAAAATCAGAGAAAAGAAGGCAGAAAATGTGAAGTTGTGTAATGTATGCTCCACTAGTCTCTGAAAGGTCAGCTGGCTTCATGCACATTAGTAATATGCATAAAAAATTAATGAGTCTCACTAATTGGTTCGTTGTGGTGAAATTTTATTAACAAGACACAATTGATTTTTAGTTTATGCTAAAAACATAATGAAGTGCAGTGAAAGCTGGTCTGCACACGTTTCTGGTTTTCATTGATAAAATGACAAGACTTGAAGCTGACGGCTGCACCGTCAGAGACGGCACCGGCCCAGTCCCAGAGCTGGGGATTGCACAGGTCTGTGGTGGGGCATGAATTCAACTCTCGCTGCCTCTGCTCCCCACTGCTGCTCTGTTCGCCCGAGCACCCTGATGCTTGCCCTGATAGCAGTACTGTCGGGAGCCCAGACTTCCCAGGACTTAATTCCTTGCTGTTGTGGGATATCTTTATATTCAGAAGGTGAAGACGGGCTTATTTGCTTTACAGGTTTTGTAGTGCTTCTTGCTCTTGGAAAATTAACTAGTTTGGGTCTCTGTCACAAGCTGTACGTGCTGGTGACATTGTGATTAAACATCCAGAAAAGTAAGATAAGGCTGTTCATCAGTTAAAATTGTATTTTTCCTTTTTATTCCTACACTTAGAAGAAGGAACAGATATTTTTGTTTTTATTACAATCTATTTGATTAACTACATGAATAAATATACAAGAACTAATACTACTGAAGAAAACTACAAATACATTCTGTTTAAGATATGATAATCTCTTGCAAATCCTGTACTTATTTATGTTCAGGCCTCTAAGACTCTAGTGTTATGGGGAAAACAGCGTGAGCTCTCAGGCTTTACAGATGTAGATAAATTGGTTGAGACAGAATCTACTTGCAGTCCATGTCAGGGGTCCAGTTAAACATCTGCATCCCTCCTGATGTGAAGAGACAAAACCCAATAAATCCAGACATGAGCCAAGAAGAAAAGGAAAAGCGTTACCTCTCTTGGGCTATCATCTGTTCCCTTGCAGATACCTCCAGTTTCTGGGAGCTCCTTGGTGTGTGGACCTTTGCATTCCTGGATGGAGATGCTTTAAATTTGATGCTTTCCCAACTGTGCTGTAGAGGCTCTCTCAGTGGGTGTTTGGCAGTCTGGTGTCCTTGGAGCTTGGGGTGAGGGAAAACACAGGATCTCTCCTTGTGCAACCTTGTGCCCTAGTCAGATGTGGTTACGTTAGAAATGCTCTGTTTTTTTGGAGAAATGATGTGCCAGGCAATAGGGGAGCACTGTGGAGCCTGTATCTGTATTAATCCTTTATACTCTGATTTTTCTTCTCCATAACTTACTTGGAACTTGTTGAGAATTCATTTGGTTGCAGACTTCAGAGCCTTGATCGATACTTAGCAGACAGGTGCATTTTTCCTCACTCAGTTTCAGAAAGACTTCTGCAGCATCCTTGCTCTTCAAAGCAGGTTGCTGACAAGCAGTCAAAGTGCCACATTATGATGGGTGGTCACTGCTGAGGTTAAACTGGAGTTTTGTTGTGGTCTTGCATTAGCAGTTTTGATTGACGGGTCCCCCCCCTTGAGCTAATTCATCCTCCATCTTCATGTTTCTGTCTTGCCCAGCCTTGAACTGAAGGCTAGGATGGTGATGTCAAAAGGGAGGTTCATTTATAGTCTGGTGCCTATAAATATTTGGCTCTAAGTTTCATCTAAAATTCAGTGGAGATGGTGAGGTTCAAAGGGTGTGTTTGAAAGGTAAGAGCTAGGATTTTTGCTTTTTATGAAGACTTTACTTTCCTGCTCTTTATTTGCTTTTTCGAAGCTTGCAGCAGGCTTTTATGAGAATTGTTCAAAGTAGTGGCTCTCAGAAGGGAGACTTGGTAGATTTTGGGGTCTGATGATGGAATTTTCCATGTCAGACGAGAGGGATGCTGGTCTGCACTCCACTGCACAGAGCAATATTTTCTTTTGTTTGCAGTGCTTACAAATTTTCTGTATGAGCAAGAGTGGCAGAGCATTCCTTGAAGAGTAGCCAGGAATAGATCTAGAATAGGCTGCCTTTGGGAGGCAGTGCTTCCTGCTGATTAATTTAGCATCCCACCTTGGTGATCCAAATGTACTTGATGTGTATGAGATGCTGGGTGGGTAAAGATGGCAAAATAAGATTATTTTTTTTTTGCCAATAAATGGATTTTCGGTGCAGGATACATCTAGGGCTGTTATTCCATATCCAGCATTTGTCCGTAGAGGCAGAAATGCCTGGGGCTTGGTACGTAAGCCTTGTTTCCGTGTGCTCACAGCAGGACAACTGAGTCATTCAGCTCCTTACCCTGAGCTGCAACGTGGAGATGAGGTGGTGGGGAGGGTGAGGGTGTCTGCATGTCCTCAGAGGCAGCTTGGAGTGGAACCGTAGAAATGGGAATCTTGGTGTGGATTTTCCTGCTTGTTGTGTTTGGTGGTCTTTCTTCTTGTCCCAGATTGTCTTTGTGTCTTTGCTGATGCATCTGACTGGCAGGGCAGTGGTTGTGCTTCAGGGCTGAACACAGGTCCTTGTGTACTGATGGGAGAGAATGTCCTCTTCTCTTGTCCCATGCCTGTTTTCTCATGGTGGCTGAGACCTGTGCTTGTGCCTCAAGTGGGAAGCAAGGGAAAGACTGAGCCTTCTTGGCATGAGGTTGAAGTCCATCAGAATAAAGGTGGTGAAGTTTGCAGAGGACAGTCTACACCCAACTGGAATGATGTTTGTCATCAGTCAGATGTTGATTTTTATGCTCAGGCAGATGTTGAGGTCAGCAAATGAATATGCTGCCTGAGAAGTTATCTAAACAAATTTTCCAGATCAAGGCACTGTGCAGGAGAGGAACCAAGAATAATTAATCTGAGTGCCTGGGAGAAGCAGCTGTTCTCCCAAAGCAGGGGGAGAAGCAGAGGTGGAAAGGGAGGTAAGCACGGTCCCAGGTAAACTGGTGCAAATAGTGCTCAGGACCAGCAGTGTTTGAAGAGCGTTTGCTCCCAGGGAGAATGCTGTGCTGGTAGGACCTCTGAGGCAGGAAAGCCTTTCTCCCTACCTGACCCAAGTGGGTGAAGGGTGGGGACAGCTTCATCCCAGGGATGAGGGAAGGTCTTCAAAGTGGCTTTCAGGTTTTTGGACGATTGATTGACAATATTTTAAATTATTTATTATTTTTAAATGGAAATAGCAAGTTTTCAGTCTTTGTACAATCAAGCTTCATTCCTGCTCCTGCCACCTCATCTTTTCTCACTGCTTTCCCGTCACTCTCTGGACTGTTGCCTCCTGCTTTTCTGTGGGACTGTTTTCCCTGCCTACTACTGTCTCTTTTCTCCCTGTGCTGATTCACAATCACAGACCTGTCGGCCTTGAAGAGCGTATGAGCTTGGGCTCTGTGTTGTTTCTCTCCTGCTATTGGCACATTCCCCCTAGAAGAAGCATCCTGCTGCAGTTGGGCACCCATGGGTGTCTGAAAGGAGTGGGTCCTTTCCTTGGCATCCAAGTCAAGCTCGCCCCAATTAGCAGAAGTGGGAAGCATCTGCATTTCCTTTAATGTTCTTTTGAGAGCAGAAAGCCAACTTTTAAATATGTGAGAAGTATTGGATTGAATTTGGGTTTTAAGTATTGGCATTTGAAATTTTTGCTCTTGCTGCTGTGTGTTTGTCAGTAGAAATAAATACAGCTGGGAACTTGGATGAGACCAGTTTCCCACCACGCTTGGGGATGTCTGGCTTTATGGATCCCAGCCTCCCAGCACGGCCTGTAGCAGTCACTGATGGCTTGTTAATTCTGAGAACCAATCTTGAATGAAATCGTAGGCTAATATTTGACTGCATCCTTTTAAAGATTCAACATCTAGTGTTGTGTTAGTAGATTCCTGGCAGTTGCTCCTGATATAAATTTGAAATGCTGATATTATAAATGAGCTCTGACCCAAAGTGCTCAACCTGCAGGTGAAAGTTTTTAACTCATAAATTCATTAATTGTCAGATCATTATCACAATCAATATTTGTCTTATATGCATTTTTTTAATATTTATTTGTCTTAACAGTTGCTCAAGATTTACATTCCTGATCCATTGTGGTTGTTGTCTGTATTTTAAGTCCACATGCTACAATGAGGTTCCTATCCCAGCTCTGAAGGAAAATACAGAACCAATTTTAATGGCAATGTACAATTGTACCAACATGTCCCAAAGCCTGGGGAAACCTGTCTGTTAAAAATTAATGGAGTAGGAAGTCCTGGCGTAAAGTAAAGCCTTGAGTGAAATTCCATGGCTTCATGGACTGTTAATTCTTTATTAGGTTTTCCTAAGACTGAGATAAAAGGCATTTTATCTTTTTTAAGGTTTGCATTAACATGTCATTGAGTTTTATAGATACATTGATCTTCATTTGGCTAATCCAGAAAGAGTAATAGAAATGCATGTTATATGCTAGAGCAAAGATAACTCCATAAGGCTTCAGATTTTTTTTTTGTTATTTTTCTTTATTGTTTTCTTCAGATACAGAATTGTGGTCAGTGTCCAGAGTTGGGAAATTCAGTTCACTGTCTATTTGTATTGACTATCTTATCTAAGTTTCTCTTTTTCCTTTTTCTTGATTTTTTTTTTTTAACTGCCTTTACTTTCTAGCTAATTTGGCAGTAAGGTTGATATGTCCTCACTGAAAACTAGCAAAGAGGTTTGGCAGTACTTTTTTTTTTTTTTTTTTTAATACTGTCTGCGTCTGTGATGGATTCTTGGCTTCCTTGGCTACCTGACAGTTGTGGTTTGGTGGGTTTTTTTAT
>JAAGNO010030114.1:204009-249646 GCA_033439905.1 Ceryle rudis | reverse complement strand
TTCTTCCTTTTCTACCTGACATTTTTTTTTTTTTTTCTTTTTTTATATATATATATATTATATATATATATTTATATATATATATTCCAGTCTGGGATGGAAGGAAGTGTGTCTTTGGATTCAGGGAAAGGACCTGAATCTGACTGATATCAATCGTATTTTGCCACTGCTGCCCATGAAGAAAGATAAGTGCTGGGTCTGCAAGTTTCCGGAAGAACGTACCGTGCCGTAGGATGTAGTCGGGACAATAGAGACAACACTAAGAGCGTCCAGGAAGATAAAGACTGTTCTTATCCCCTTACCCTAACAGTGAAATTTTGGCTTCATAGAAGCTGGAGGGACTTTGGCAAGTCAAGGATTTATCTCTGCTCTTTGGGCCAGCAGCCTTTGGTGATCGTTATTGTCTCGCGCAGCTCAGGAGGCTGCATCTTCCAAACGGGGGCTTTTAATTGCGGCTCTCTTCAAGAGACACGAATCATCTTCACCTGAGTCACTATATGCATTTAATAAGGAAGCCTCTACACAGTGAACTTCATTAATAGCTGTCAGTATTAATGAAAATTGTGCAGTGGTCGGTGTATTAGTGCTATGTGTGAAGGTGTGTTAAAGGAGAACAAAAATGACAAATGATTTTTGGCTTCTGTGTGCTGAAACTGTACCTCCTTTCATCAGTTCTGCATGTGCATAAAGTAGGGCCAGGGAGAAAAAATGGTTGGCTATGGGGGGATCTCTGCAGCTGGAGAGAGCTTGATCTCGTGTTGGATGCTTGTTCCCAGCCTCACCAGATCTCTGCACCTTGACAAATGGGATGAATCAAGCACAGAATTAAGTCCCCTGTGCAGCACTGTGTGAAGATGACCTTCCTTGCTTGCTGAGGTGGGAAATCTTCCCTTCCTCCACACTGGATGGACTGCAAGGACTACATTCGCAGTGAAAGGGCACAGGCTGGTTGATGTTGGAAGACGGTCTCCTTCATATCAGGTTTATTTGATCCTTTCCTTGCCAACCGGTCTTGCCAAGCCAAAGTGTCAGAGCAGCTTAGATCTCACTCCTCATCTTCGATTCCCACTCTTGCAGCCTCTAGCAAATGCTTATTTTAGCACCAGCTGGCTGTGATCCCTTTGAACTCTCTGATATGAGATTAAATGTTAATTTATTACATATCATTATAGGATTATATGTTATCTCTAGGATAATGGAATCCAAATGTTAGAATAGCATGTTTGAGATTTAGTGCTTGCACACATTTTCCTCCACTCAAGAAACAAGAATAGTTGAAGGTAGAAATCTGAAAAAGAGGTGAATTAATCTGACGGATCACAGCTAGCCAAGAGCTCAAGCCCTGGAAGAATATAGCTAGAGGTTTATAATCTTTTTGCAGAATTCAGAAGAAGTGAAGAAGAAGTTGACTGAATTTTCTGAAAAAATAAATAAGTATGAAGGAATTGTTATCTGCTTTGGGTGTTCCATGGGGCTAAATCCTGTGGATAAATTATGCAGTGTGAATGATGTGTTTGGTTCTAGTTATAAACGCCAGACAAAGCAGAGTGCTGAGGTGACCTGTATGCTGAGTTTCTGCAGAATTTTATCCTCTAGGCTATGGTTGGTGAGCAGTGCTGGATGTAATAAGGTACGACTTGTAACTTGAATTGACTCAAACTTGAACTGCACTTGTGATGTTTCCACACAAAGCTTTATAGGAGATGCCACTAAGCAGAAGGTGACTGCAGCTTTTTTTGCTGCTGTCTCTCACTGCAGCTTCAAATGGACAAATGGTGACACGGAGCTGTGATGGAGCTGCATCCTCAGCATGCGCAACAGCTGAGTCGTGCCCACGTGTGACTGCTGTCTGACAAAACCCTGGGCTGGCTTGCTGCTGAGCTGGGACAGTTACAGGTGTGACTTTGCAGGGTCTAGGGTGGGAGCGAAGCTGCTGCCTTTGCCAGGAGGGGGACAGGCTCTGCGTTCAGAGGCCCATCGATGAGATTGGTGTTGATGAGGTCGCATTGGATTTACAGGGTCTTATTCCAGCCAGAAACTGGGCCTGTAGACTTGTGGCCCAGAGGAGCAGGGGACAGCTGTATGTATTTCTGACCTCTGCACTAAGTTACTACTGGTCCAGATTCAGTTCCTATTTCTTAAATGGTTAATTTTCCCTGAAATAGGTGACAACTACTACAGGCTAACCCTGTGTTAAACACTCCTGGTGTGGAAAGATTGTTCCCAAACTTCCCAGATCTCAATCCTCAGTCTTTTTCCCAAGCTGCTACAGATTGCTCTCAGGGAATTGTTTTAGTTCAGAGGAAATAGGGCAAATTGAGAAATACTGCTACAAATTAGTGTGCATCCAAGTCACACTCTCAGGGTAGTTTATCCTGGTAGGTCAGCACTTTGTGCTCTAGTCAAGGCACCGGCCTAAACTAATCCTCAACTAATCATTGTTAAAATGGATCATCAAGTTGATGAGCTGTAGTTTCCTAATTAGTATGCTGTGTTGGGCTGTGATAGTGATGTCCTGTTACTCTCTCAATTTTATAATTGCCTTGTCATTGAGGAAAAAAAGTAGATCCAGCTTTTTGCCTTCTCAGACAGTCTCAAATCTGATCCAATTTACTTCTCATGACTCTTGAAGAGTTTGAAAATGCTGTCAGCTAATGCTCATTATCTTTTATTACCTTAATATATTAACACAAGTGAACCACACAGCAAGTATGACCTCATCCAACTTTGGTTTTTGCTTGAGGGTTTTTATTCTTTGCCTCTAAGTTTATAATTGTCTGTGAGCAAGATAACCGTAGTTGGTGCATTGCAGTATGAAAGCCATAATAAGGTTTCACTTTCTTCACACACCAATATTTTGACAAGATCTCCTTGAACTGCCTCCTCCAGAGCTATTGGGAATTTTTCTTGTGCTTAGAAAATTGAACTCTAAATTGCTAATCGACAACAGACAGAGAAACAAACACCCAAGAAGTCCTGGGTGAGGCTGCGGGCTCCTTCTCCTCTCCCCAAGAGGAGCCGTTCTCCACGTGTGAATGACAAGCTGCAGCCTTTGATCATTGTAGTAAAAGAAAAGCAGTACCGAGGGATGGTTATTTTGTCCGTTCTGACAGAATCTGCCGTGGGTTTGTAAAATATGTCAAATGTGTATTCATAACGTAAAATAATGCATTCAAGCGTGAAAAATTATTCTTTGTTCTGATAGCAGGATGTGCTTGAGCAGGACTGTTTCAATAAGCAAGGGAACAGGTCAGGAATCACCCTAGGAATGCAAAGCATTTTTACTCCACAACAAATTAATGGAGTTGCTCGAGGCTGTTGTCATTCCAAAAATAAAATGTTGAATTAAGTAAAGGAATCTGAGAGAATACAGAAACTTTTGTTCTGGGTATTTTTATGTGGGGGGGAAGCTGTCATTAGGAAGGAAGGCTTCATGTTTTCATATGCTGTTCCTTGAGAGGTAGATATAAATTGATAACTTAATGATATCTGAGCTGCAGAAGTAGGCCTGCGTGGTTGCTCCTATGAGAGACAGAGAGCACATACAGCTTCGGGAGTCTGCTTAGTGTAACACTGGCTGCCTGGGAGAGCAATGCAAACTCCAGGTTGAAGCTTTGGTTTGGAGAAGAGAGGCACAGATCTCTAAACTAATAGTTGTGAATCTGTAAAGCCATGGAGCTTGTTCTGAAGCAGCTAAAAGGCTGGGTGGCCTTGAAGGTGTCTATACTGAAACTTTGTAACTTAAGCTTTACTTTCCCGGTAGGAAAACTCCATTGCAACTCCAGGCAAGTCTGCACAGGGATTTGCAATATGTGTGCATGTGTGTTTGCAGGATGGGGATGCAAATTTTGTGGGAGGCAAGAACCAGCACCACTAGAGTCCAGTGCGGAAACCTAAGTGAAAGCTGACTTCTTTCCACAGACCTAAACACTGCAGAGATTTACCAGAAATGTAACTGTTTACATTGCTAACAGTCCCCAGAATCAGCATGTGTAGTCAGGGTTGCTATCTAGGTGAGAAATCCAACAGTGATGGGAGTGAAACGAGGATTGCTCCCCATGCTCAGGCAGAGCTGTGGGGCTGGTGCCAGATCCTGGATTTTGCTTTGCACGTCTCTGCATCCTGTTTGGTTTTATCACGGTCCCCCAGCGGGGCTGTGTGTGGCGTATGCTCTTCGTGGGATTACAGTCACAGTGGGATATGGATGAGTGCTGGTAAGACAGAGGATTTTCTGTGCATTCAAGACATATCTATGTTCTTAATAACTTTACAGGGGTTTTATCATAAGCTGCTTTTGTGGTTTCCTGCGGCTGTTCAGGGCCATTGGTTTGGAGCTCATTTCCTCCAAGAGCTTCGAAACAACAGAATGGAGAAGCCGGTGAAAGCCCATTGCTCTGGAGAAAGGCTTTGGACCAACCTTACCTCTGACAATGCCTTTGGAGAATCTGCTGCCAGCATTTCAATATATCCTGTAATTTCTGGCTCTTGCAAGGAATTGTTCAATATCACCAAAGGCAGAAGCTTCTCTGGGGAGAATCAAAAGTGTTGTAAAATGACATACCTGCGTAACCTGTGGATGCAGGAATGTAGAAAGTCTGTAGTATATGGAACTTCAGGTTATTTGCTTCATTTCATCTTTAGGTGTAATACTTGAGGCCATTGACTGCAGTCACAAGATGGGTTCCGCAAAGAGAAGCGCAGCCAAGATCTGGGTCTTCCAGGAGCTGAGGGAGAACTGCCAGGGAAGGATCAGCCTAAACTGGGGCAGAAGTTGTTGCTCTTATTGCTTAGAGGGAAAATTGAAAATGCTGAAAGAGATTTATGGAAGCATCCTTTTGAAAAGGCATTTGCTCCTTAAAATGGGAATACAAGCAGTGCACTCAGCGCTGTGTTTTTCTGTGTTGTTTTAGTGGTGAACTCAATCTGGAAGTCATGGTGACCCATGTTAGTGATTTGGGGAGCAAAACAGACTTTCTGAAAATTTGGGAAGTGGATTTGAAAGGGATTTTTCTGTTTCCTGGAAGGCAGCTGTGCCATGGCATCATGGGATGCTGTTCATGCCAGCGCCCCTTGTTCCCTGCCCACTTCCTTTTCAGGTGCCATTTGCTGGGGTTGTGAGGGCCAGTCTTTTACTGCCGTACTGGTGACTAACTTTGTCAGAGATGGGGATACACTTTGCTATTCAACCTTAGCTGCTTAGATCAATATCTGCAGCAGGAGAGTGATTTTAATAAAAGGACTCTCAGCATTCCTATCTCCATGACAGATAGACCCCAGCTAACATAAATCCTGGCCTTTCTCCTGTCAGTCTCTTGGCTTTGTGTGACATAGATGTTTTGACACTGAATACAAATATTTCACAGTTGGCTAATAGTTTAGAGCATATATTTAAGAGATTTACTTTTGCAATCACCTGGTGCCTTTAGTGAATGTGTTTGCCTTGTAATGCCTTTCTGTTGTTTGGAGAATATATCCACACACTCCCATACACATATTCATTTTCTGCTGTGTATGAAATACCACTGAGGAAAAATGAGCTTTCTTTGGAAAACAGTAGTAGGGAGTGCTCTCCTAACCTCCTCTTTAGCCATGAGAACCTCCAGTAACTGTGACAAACCTTATTCATCAGGTGACAGGAGGGATGCACAGAATTTACAGTGCTGGAAGCTGGAAACAACACCTTGGCATTGGAGTAAGGAGCAATGCCAGGACCAGTGCCTGAATGAGAGGTCTGACAGCCCTGCTGTGGCCCCTGGGACTGTCACCTGGGACTGTCACCTGGCATGGCTGTGCCTCTCAACTGCCTTCACAGCAAAGGTGGTCTGCCTGGGTGTGCAAATCACTCTCCAGAGCTGGTGGTGCCCTGGTTTTCAGGGTTGATTTTGGCATCTCCACCTCTGAATGAGAAAAGCTGAGTGGTTTCTGGAAGGGAAAAAAAGGTTTTAGGAAATCCTAATGCTGCTCATGCATGGGGAGGCACCTTGAGGCAGGCTGGCAGGCTGTGGTGTTCAGGGTTTGTGTTTATGGGGTTTCTGCCCACCAAGCAGCAGGTTGTGCTAAACCTCTCTGTGTGCAGCTTTGGAAATTGTCTCTCCCCTCCAGGTAGTGGGAATAGAAACCCTCCTTCATTAATCAGGTGTCTTTAAACTTCAGTTTAGCTTGCAATAGTGGTTCTGTCATTCAGTTCTTTCAGCTGATGAATTTGTGACCTTTAGCCACTGTGCTAATAATGCATCTAATTGTAACTGGCAGGACAATTTCCCCGTTGCTGTTGTATGAGAGTTGCAGAGAAACTTGCCAAGAGCAGCCTGTGACTTTTAACTGCCATATCAACACCCCTGATCAAAACTAAAATGGCAAGTTAGGCTGATGATCAGACCAGCAGAGCAACCTGAGCAATTGCAACAGCCACGTTAAATGAGAAAACTCATGGGGGATTTCCTCTCTTGGGCACCTTCCCTGCAGTGAGGTTTGGGCAGTTAAAGCAGCTTTGTCAGTTATCTGCACCGAGGTAGCTTTGGCTCTGCCAAGTGTCATATGGAGGAAAACTCCCTTCTAGCACTCAGGGAATTAGTCTGGGCTGGAAAACCTTAGTTCTGCAAATACCTGTATTACCTCTGTCAGAGGAGGTGAGAACTGGAGACGGCTGATGGAGACTTGAAGGAGAAACCCTGTGAATGTCTCATCTAATTTCTGCTTGTTTTTTGCAGAGGGAGTGTTCAGTGTCTCCATACTCTCTTCATGCTCACACTCCTCCTATATACATTCACCCTCAGTATTTGTTCTATGTCCTTCACCCACTGGAGTCATCTCCTTAACAGAAAGACTATTTTACGCACAAGGGATTTGGTCAAGAACTCGCTGGCCCTAGGAGGTCTTGGAAAGACCATTATCCTGTGCTTTGTACAGTCCATGGATGGGACCGCAGCGTGCTTCTGCACAACATGTAGTACATAGTACTGTGGGAACATATTTTATCTAACATCTAGATTTTTCTATCAGACACATTTTAATAAATGTTTTTGGCAACAAAGACGTTGGCCAGAAGCGTGTGTCTGAGAGCGAGGTGGAGAGGAGTAAATAGAACACGTGATGACGTAGAGTTTTATGGGGTATGGAGATGGGCACGTTACTCACAGATGGTGAAACCATCCCAGTATGTTTCAAGAAAAGCTATTTTAGGGATGTTTAGAGAGTGTTAAATTTTTTTTTATTGTGACTATTTTTTCTATTACTCCAGTCCATAAAACCAGATGCTTTAGTTACTGTGTTTCCTGCTGTATGGGATTCAGAGGGAGCAGTAAAAGCCTTTTAAAACTTACCTGAAATAGCCTTCCTACAATTACAGATGTCACAGGTTTAATATCCTGTATCTCAGGGCCTTCTAGGCCTTGACATGATGGTAGCATTTTGGAGGAAAGGGGATCAGTCTTCTCACTAGTGGAATAAAATTCCCCTTTATAACCCATATTGTTGCCACATTTTTGATTTAGAAGCTGTGACAGATTTAACTATCAATTTGCACAGCTCAGGTTGGGACAGCATCATTTTGGGCAGTTTCATACTTGGGCAGGAATTGTGCTGAAGTCTGGTAGTTCTCAAAAAGAAACAACAGTGCTGGGGCAGCAAAAGTGTGGCCTGTTTAGGAATGTTAACCCTCAGGAGAGGTGAATGTAAGTTCTCCTCGTGGTGCAGTGCATTACATACATACTCTTATTTCATACTATAAATTTTTTATTATTTGTTTCAGACTGTGTCACCTTTAAGATAAAAGAACTCCAGTCTTTGGAAATAACCATATCTGCTTGGAGAACCCTTCTGCTCTAAAGATAACGGTTCAGCTGTAGCTTTATAACTGATAAAATCTTCTTATGCAGGCAAATCTGGTATCTGCATGGGCTAGCATGGAAATCAGAGGAGGAAGCACAGTAGCTTTATTGCTTTGGTTGCATGCTATTCCCTGGCTAGGATAAGTATGTGGTCTGTTTTGATGAACAAGCCTGAACTCCTCCTTCCCAGTAATAAAGTTGTTAACAATCATATTCCCAGAGAATGAGGTAGTAGCTTAACAAGGCAGTTCCTCAACCCTTTATAAGTAGAGCCACGTTTCCCTGAAAAACAACCAACCAACCAACCCAAAACCCAACAAAATCTCTAATCTGCTGGGTACAGTACTGCTATAAGGGGTTTTAAAAGGGGTAAAGCAATTTCACAAGTAAACTTTTGCGTATTTGTTTGATGCATTTACTTTACTCCACTTTGTTTGTGTGCTGGCACGTGGATGTATAATATTGTGTCTTACTGTTTTAGGGGTCACCTTAGAAGTGGCGTAGATGAGGGAGCGCAGATTAAGAAAGGTCATACCAGGCCAGAGCACAGATCCATCTGGCCCAGCATTCCAGTTCTGATAGCACTCAACAGCAGATACCTGGTTGGAAAGAGTAAGACCAGGGACATGCAGAGGAAGCTTCCCCTAAACGTGCTCTCAGCAGCCCGTGGCAGAGGTCCTGCCTTTGCATAACACCGATGGAGGGAGTGCGGTGAGCAGCATTCTCTCTGGAGTCTGACACTTCACATGCTTTTCTTTCCAGACTAATGGCAGTTTTGAGCCTTTTTGTTTCCTCCACTTTTGCAAACTTTTGCTGATAGAGAACCCTGAATTAATCTTCAGGCCTTTTGGGTATTGGATTACACCTCTGCCTCACTCCTTTCTGCGACAGCGGTGCTGGAACTGGTATGGGATGCTAATCCTGCTGTGCCTATTCACTCAGTCGTAGAGGAAAATGTATGAAAACAAATTGCTAGTCCAAGCTAAATTTAGATTTATTCAGTTGGAGTTAATTATAATCTTTATTTAGTCTCAAGTGATGCTTTCTTATCATACACTTATTATAGCTGAGAAAATTAATTTTTATTCTACCATAAAGGTGAATGTAATAATCTGGGTTCAGGGAAAGGATTACTTTAATAAGATTTATAGGCAGCCTTTCAGACAGTATGGTTTTATTACTATGTGTAGGTGGCCTTGCTGTATGTATGTCTTTCAGTATGAGTGACTGTGCAAAATGCATGCAAGCTAAAAACTGTAGTAAGCACTAGCTCAGAAACTTTCACATCCAACTTATTTTTTTTTGGCAATGGTGAGCGGGCAAAGCACTTGACTTGCTTTGGAACACAATAGTACAATTTATTATTGAACTTGTGGCCTGATCAGGGGTTTCATTCATATGCATGGCTTAATTTTGCACTGAAAAATGTATTTAGTAGACAAAAGATTTATGAGGCCTGAGATGTTACTTTTGGTGCTTTTGGAAGCAAAGTGGTGGGCGTGTGGGGTGGGAAGAGAAGCTTTAGTGAAGAGTGAGCCATCAGATCTGATGGCCAGGGCTCTTTTGCCCGTAGATACCTAAACATGCAGGTCTGCACTGGCCATCTTTAGCAGCTGAGTTAATGGACAGGAATAGGCTCCTCCCAAGGGTGATTTATCACCATTACGATGTGTCTAGGAAGAGATGAATGAGTTTCAGAGATACCTTTTTCTATGAAAGGGGAGGCTGGAGCATGTGCTGGGTGTAGATACCTATCTAAAATGAGATGGGCTGACTCCCATGGAGGGTGGCTAGGATGTGTAGCTTTAGCGAAGCTAAAGAAAAGTTTGATTGAGACATTTGAACAGAAGTGTGTGAAACATTGTCCCAAACCAGCCAAAGGTAATTAACCTCTTCTCAGTTGTAGATGTTTGGATTAAATAGACTACATTTTTTTTTTTTTTTTAAATGGCATCCTTCCTGTCTTTAAACCAAGCTGCCTGACTAGCAATGTTGTGTAAAGTGAAACTCTGTCTCCACAAATGTGTAATCAAGATTGAACATAAGGACTGTAAACTGGTTGTGAGTCCTGCATCAAGTTCTATCCTTACATCACACTAGGATAAGAAGAAGAGAGAATGAGGAAAGCTTAAAGGGATCCTATTATCTTTCCCCATGCTGTAATTTTTTATATGTTGACAGCTTCTGGGCTGACTTCAAAAAAGTATTGGGAACTCTTCTTAGCTTTCTTGCAGTGTTATTTATAACTTCAAATTATTCTGTTACCATTGAAAATATTTTTTGTTATTATGTCGTTTTGTGTGTGTGTGTTTTGGTTTTGGGTTTGTGTTTTTGTGGTGTTGTTTTTTTTTTGTTTGTTTGTTTGTTTGTTTTGTTGTTGGTTGGGTTTTTATGTTTATTTGTTTTTCCATGTCAGTGTGATTCACTGTGTAACTACCTCACGTGCTGAAAGGAGTAAGGCTTGGCTTTAATGGTAGGTGATGGAAGTTGTTCCTTAGTGAGGCTATGGAAGGTTTATTCTCCTTTTCCTCCCCAATGTAAAACTGAGGAGATGAGTCACAGGATGGACTCTGAATGTGGGAAGTAAACAGTGACATCCTCCTTTCATGGTTATTTTATTAAATTTTGAATGAGTCAGGGACAGGCTCCTTAAATCCTCGCACAGCCCAAACTTATCCTACTCATAGTGCTCAAATGAGGTTTAAACTTGTGGTATATTTTCACACTGTAACCATCCTCCTCATTTTCCTGCTGCCAGGATAAAGAGTCAGAGTTTCTCCAGCTGTAGCAAGGACAAATTGCCTTGTGCAACCTCTTACGGCTGGGGTCCCTAAACGGCATCAGGTCTTACCCCTTGCATGTATGAGAGAAAGTGACCTACACAGCTGGTCCAGAAATACTTATTTTCCTATAATTTATCAGTTCCAGAATAGCTTTCCTTGTGTAGACACCCTATTCTGGGATACAGTGTGTTTTTATTCCAGGAGAATGCCTGCATTTCTAGAGCAAAATAATTATTATGAATAGAGCCATTTTTATGGTGGAATAATGTACATGTGTAGTTTGGTCTTTATGGTCTTTAGTGAGGGCTGGCGATTTTTCTCCTATACAGACAAGCCATTGATTGCCTCTGTATGAGTCATGGATAACATCATAGTACTTACTGGCACCACATTAAGTGAAATTATTCCTCTTTTACAAAGAGGAGCATCTGTATGATCTCACGCTACAATTCTGATGATGCTGCAGGAAAGATGAATTTTAACATTTTCACAATTTTTCCACAGGTGCAGGATTGGCTTTCTTGTTTGTTTTCAGAGAGATTGAAAAAGTTGCAATTGCAAACGCCTCTTGTTCCTTGCGTCTCCCAACTTCAGAGTCACTGAGGGCTTATGGAAGATTTGGCTTCTGCTAAGTAGTTAGCTAACAAGTAGATGTGAAATTTGGATTTGATATGAAATGTAAGAAATGTGGCTTGGATGAAATCTTGAGTTACATTGCAGAATGGGACCTACAGCTATGGATTTGCATGTGCCTTAGTCCTTTGCTGCTTTTTGTGTCATCAGTCCAGGGTCAAGAGAGATTAAAACCAAAAGTGATGGATAATTTTATGGTTAAATAAAAAATTATCAAGACTACAGAAAAGAAGCTTTGTTTGAGGTCTGGGCTGGTCAGAGGAGGGACTGGGAAGGGACATCTCCCTGATGCGCTGCTTGGTTATGGGTATGGTGGCTTCCTCTCTCTCCTCTTTAGAAACACCAGAGTTCTGTCTGCACTCTCAGTTTGCAGGACGAACTGGGCTATGAGGCTATTACCCAACTCTGGAAGGAGGGATTTTGGCATAAACGGGAGCAATGAGATTTTGGAAGCTGACCTGTTGCTGTAGAGGTCTTGGTATTTGGCTAGTCTAAATGAGTGTTTTAAAAGGGGCAATACACTGGCTGAAAACCTGTTACAGGGTAAAAGTTATTTTAGAAGTATAAGCTAAATAACTCGCGTCCAACAATGTGTTATATTCATATGTCTCCCTTCAAGGCCCCCAATGCCACAGTAGTCTGAGAACCAGACTCTGTTCAGTCTTTGAGATAGCACGGAGCTACAGGGATGCTCATTTGGCCTCCATTTACTTTTCTTCAACTCTTGGTCTCTTTTGTTACATGATTAGGACTAATCCACGTTCTGATCTAACGTTCTGTACTGTTTTGATCTTGCTGAAGTGCTTATTAAAGGAGCAGGTAGTTTACTAGTTTCTTTGTTACACACCAGAAAGCTGGAAACGTGTCCCGTTTCTGATTGGTACCGTAAGGAGATCGATGCTGTGGTGCTGATGCACCAAATTAAAAAGGTGGGGTGTTGGCTCACCATCATACGAAGTATTTCTTTTTAGATGTTCCTACAGCATCATAAAATGCTGCTAGATTCACATATCATATTTTGTTTCAGGCTGGTTCTAGGACAAAGCCCAGCCCTGTCTACTGGTGTTTATGGCTTCCCATATAAGCTTTCAGCCAAAATTTGTGTCTCATTTTGTTTGAGTTACGACAGGCTGATATCCTAGTCTTCGTATCAGTTCTGAGAAGAGGCACTGAATGGTGTCACTGTAATGAAATGGAGGAATGGGGAAAAACATACCTTTTAAACTTCCTGTAAATCACTACTTGAGAGAGAGAAAATCTCTCTCATTTATGCATATCTGCATAAAGAGGGGGAACGTAGACACAAATGCGTGTAAGCCTTGCTCGCGTCTGGTTCTTTAGGGTTAAGAACTATGTCAGTGTTCAGATCTCCTCTGCAATCTGGTATTTCTTGGAAGAAGGCAAACTTTAGCTCTTCTCCCAAAGATCAGAAGGAACTCTTGCTGCTGCTCTGTGTCCTTTGCTAAACCTTACAGCTGCACAATTCTTATGATAAATGCAACTTCTCAAAAGTCTTGCTTTCGAATGTAGTTCAATATATCTACAATTAATCCAGGAAGGTGCTTGTCTGCATTTGACTTCTCAGTGAAGAAGCAACACCCTCTGTCCCCTCGCTGCCTCTGCTTTCACAGGAGCAAAGTTCACTTCCAATGACTGAGTCGTGCAATTGCACAAGGGCATGGTAAGCTTTGCCGTGTCAGGGCACTCTATAAATAGCAGAGCAGTAATGGAGCTGCTAAAACATCCCTTGGAGACTTTGGTTCTAGAATTGGCATTGATCTCCTTTCTCCTTCTCCTTCTGCTATGACCAGGTTGAGATTTGACCTACAGTGTGTTTCCTGAGCACTTTGTTAGTCAGTGGTTGGGATAAAAGCATTCAGGCTCCTGCAGAGCAGCCCAGTAAGCAGCAGTGGGGCATTGCTTGACCCCTGCTGAATGATGGTTACCAGCTTCTGCCCTTTGCCTCTTTCCCTGTTGCGAGTTGCAGGTTTCCTTGTCTTGTGCAGCCTCCTGTGTCCAGTGCTGATGAGCAATGGCATCCATCTCTCCTGGACAGCACTTACTGCTTTCCGTGGTGTCTGCCTTGCCCGTGCCTCCTGCCCCTTAGACTGTAGCTTGGTTAGCCTCTTGCCTGGAGAGACTACCTCTGCCTTCTTCCAGAACTTTATTCCTACTCCGACTCTACGGCTTCCCATAAAGAACCAGGCCTTCTGGTTTCTGCATGCTGCAGTGTGCCAACTGCCCCTTGTTCACATGTGAAGGGGAGATGTGGAAGGGAAGGACTAAAGTCAGTTTTCTCCATTAGAAAACTGCTTGACCCCTACATGAGCTACATGATACTGTACCAATCTGGCCAAGGTCAGTGCTCACACAGGAAAGAGAGGAGAAAGTTTCTCATGACCTAGGTTTCTGCATTTCAGCTGGATGCTGAGGCCTGTGGCTGTGGGCAGCCAGGGGGAGGTACTGGCCACACTGGTGCTTTACGAGACGTGGGC
Organism: Ceryle rudis; assembly: GCA_033439905.1. Taxonomy (NCBI): domain Eukaryota; kingdom Metazoa; phylum Chordata; class Aves; order Coraciiformes; family Cerylidae; genus Ceryle; species Ceryle rudis. The sequence continues at coordinate 235,906 of JAAGNO010030114.1, read as the reverse complement.
TGAAGTGTTTATGCCTGGGCATAAGAAATAAGAGGACACCCAAGTGGGGTGATTGCAGGTTAGCTGCTCTGCGATTGCATTTGCCTGTGGAGCTCAGGAAGCCCCGATCTGATCCCCCATGTGGAGCAGTGAGAGAGGAGACTGTTGATACTGTTTCCTGCTGAGAATTTTTAACACCTTTGTATATTTTTGCATATTTACTTGTTCCCACAAAGAATATTCCAGTGGCTGTAGGAAAACCTTGACACAGTTAAATATACAGCAAAAATAAAGGCAGAAATATTGTGATGAAATAAGAAACATTTAAACAAGCATAGATAATATCAAGGCATTGAAAATAAATTAGCAGAATTTCAATTGAGAACAAGAGTGGAGCAAAGTCAAATGGATGAGATTTGCCCTAGAATCTGTCTTCAATAAGTGTAGGCTTTAAAAATACACAACCTGAAAAAATAGCTTAAATATTAGAGCTTTTATCGGTGCTAAATTGTGCTGCAACTATCTGAGTCATCTGTCTTGTAACAGGTGTGACTGTGCAGTTGTTGCATTGTGTATCAGCCTTCCCCAGTTCTGGCAAACGGTAAAATCATTGCTAACTTCAGCAAGATACAAGAGCTTTGACCTTAGGATCTGTCATTGTTCCTTTGTTATCTCTCGCATTATGGAACTGCTTCATTTTAATTCATTTGGTTTCTGTTTATTTCTTCTGTGGCAGTCCCAGGAGCGTGCATTGACTGGCTTTTTGTCGGAGTATATGGATTGTTAGTTTGAAAGACCCACCATTTCTTTCTGGTAGAATCACAGCCCAGGTTGAATATATCTCATTATTAATTAGAGATTGGTCCAAACCAGAGATGTCTGTTTGATCGCTCCCTCCCTGTGGAATCTTTTCTTGCCTGGGAAAAATGGCTCAGTGCTGGCTGGAGGATTGACCATTGTGTGGTAGAGAAGCTTTTGTGGTTTCCAAATGTGTTTCATTCTCCTCTGGAATTAAACCAAAAAATGCTTCTAAGCATTTGTGAGCCTCCTGCATGTGAAAGATTTCTCTCCTTCTCTCAAGTTCATGCTTGTCTATAAATCCACCCTCCATGAGACCTCTATCAAACCCCGTATTTTTTTGTGTGAAAAATTCTGATTTCAAGAACAGAAAGCTTTTTACCAGTTTGCCGCTAACTTCCAAACTGCTGACCTGGCAGAGTGGATTGGGAGTGATGCAGATTTGCAACCCCCTGTTGCATTGTCTGTTAGTGATATTAGACTAAAGAGAATGTTCTGTTTTACTGCCTACTAGCATTCAATATGCTTCTTATGTATATTGAAATGTGAATGAGAAAAAGTCCTACATATGATCCGGTAATCAAAGGAACAAAAACCAACCAGTAAAAAGTTTTGGAACTTAGATTGGGATCTGTCCAATCAATCTTCTCTTTGTTTTAACCAGTACTTGATTAATGGCTTTCAAGTAGATTTTAGATTGGGGAAGGTGGAAGGGGAGATGTACAGCTGATGCAATGGGATGTTTTCAGTGTATAAGCTTTGAGCCAGCATGGTACCTGTGTCAGATTGTTTTGTAATTGTGGCTAACCGTATTGATCTCTGGTAATACATTGCTTCTGAGAAAACCAGAGGGGCATGCTAAACAAACATTAGAGTTGTCTTTCTGTTTCCTTTTATCTTTGGACTGCAGTGGTGGAGAGCCGAGGAGGGATCATGGACAGCATACAGAGGTTTTCAAACCTGCCAACCTATCTCCCTGCGAGCTATGACATCTGCAATGCTGATATTTTCTTCTTCCTCAAAGAAGCCAACCAGGATATCATGAGGAACTCCAGTTTGCAGTCTAGGGTGGATTCATTCTTTATATACAAAGCCAAACTGCCACCTGTCCTAAATGCCACGTATGGACCCTTTTCTGTTGAACAGGCTATTCCCTCGGACCTCATGCTGACTTCTGCATCTTTTGGTTTCACAAATAAGTTCACTTTTAATTGGAAATTAAAATCTCACATACTTGACAGCTCCATCTATTCCAACAAACCTAAGATACAAACCTTGTTCTATATTGCGGGGAAGGACTGGGATGACTATAATTCTGCGGAGAGGTTGCCTTGTGTGAAGATGTTTGCTTTCCTGGAGTCTAGAGAAGTTGTGGCCAGCTGTAGATTGACAGGTCATCTAGGATTATGTGTGGCGGAGCTGGAATTATCTCCTAGCTGGTTCAGTTCCCCTCCACCCCTGGTTTCAGATGAAGCAGCCTCCCTGGAGGGGATTACTGTGGAGCTCTTCTATAAGATTTATACAGCAGATGGGGAATGTTCTCCAGAGGATGCAAAATGGGAAAACAATATCCATGCAGGTCAAGATAATGAACACAAGGCTTTGTCAGCTATGGAGAGGATTGGTAGCATCATTGTTTACCCAAATCAAGACAGATTAAAACAGTCTTCACTGAGGCTAGATGAAAATGTCATTATTCGCTTACCACTCAACCCGGTCAGAGAAGGTGATGTTGTGACCTTTCATGTTTCCCTGGCGGATGACTCTCTAGCAGACCAGTTTGTATTAAGGTAAGAGAATTTTTAATGTGTTGCATGCTAAACAGTCTCCAAACAGGGACAAATTAATGTCAAGTATCTTTTCTTTGGTTATATTCAGTGTTTTCCTAAGAGAACTTAAGCATTTCCTCTCTATCTGGGAAAAACTATAAATATCCTTGGATTATCTGTGTGGATGTCACTTTTTGGAACACAGAAATTGATTTTAAAATATAAGCTATAAATGTTTGTATGATTATTTTTTGTTTTAATTCTCTTTGCTTCTAGTCATAATTTTGCCTCTTAAATTACACCTCAGTAAGGCAGCCAGGGTATCTGATGCAATCTGTTTTGCTAGACAGTTTGCAGGAGGGGTTTCTGTTTCATTGTTGAAGCTTCCACTTCTCAACTTTCTTATAGTCTTTTCAAAGTATATAGGATAGATCTTGCACAGGTCCCGTGTGGCGAGGAACTATTTTGTTGAATTGTACAGAGGGGAGCTGAGAAAATGAGATGTGCCTCAGCTTGTGTAGGATGTCTTTGGCAGAGCCAGGATTTGCATCCAAACTTTGTGAGTTGTCTTCGTTTTTTTTTCTGTACGACAGACCATCCTGCTCCCTCAAGCTTTTGACTGCTTGTTGTGTGGCCCATTTCTAAGTTTTGAGACTTTCTGGTGACCTTTACTTGTGAATCTGCCTGTAAAAGGAGAATTCAGGCATTTCTAACCACCCCAAGGGTTAGTGCTGCATACTCGTCCTGTCCTTAGCTGTCAGGCTGTGGGTTCAGCGCTGCATAGAGACCAAATTCAGAAAGAAATGTGAGCCAGACTGGGGGAATAAAAGGGCCAAAAGGTAATTGGAAGGCGTCATATGCTGTGAGAATGCGAGACGCTTGGGAAAGCAGGAGTTGCAGCCTGTGCTAGAAAACCTCCAAACAGATTCATGCCTTACTTATATAACTTTTTGATCCGAGAACGATGGGAGCAGAACATGACAGAAGTGCACTTTGGGGACAAATGTTGAGAAAACAGACAGCAAGCCTTATGCAGCACTTTCAAATCATTCAACATTTGTGAAATAGCACCTGCATATTAATAAACTTGCAGACCCCTGCATGAAGCAGGGCAAGTGGTTCCTAGCGTGGTACACCGGCAAGAGGGAAAGAACTGGTCTGCAATATCCCAAGGACTTCCATCTACTCAGGGTGGGGAGGAAATGTGTGAGAAATATCATAGCATTTAAGCAGACTTTAAAAGATTTAGGTCAGGAAGGGTCTTCCTGTAAACCTAACTTACTCTTGCCTTTACCTAGCTTTACTGTTTTTCCTCTGTTAAATATGATTTTGGCCAGCATTCACTGTTAGTAGATTGACCAGCATCATGGAGCAGTCAGGGTTCAGCAGTTGTGTATTGATCCTCAGTGCTATAGCAGAGAGATTAAGGAATTTGCCTAAGGCTCTGCAAGGATTTAACGTCAGTGCTTAATTCTCAGGTTTTTGTTCTATTTGCCACACCACAGATAAAATTCCCTAGGTATTAGAGACAACCTAAGATGAGGATATTTTCTTTCCATTGGTATTTCTAAAATAACACTTACCTTGTAAGAAACAGTATGAGGGTAGAGTTTTAGATATTTCTGCTGGCCTGGAAAGCACCAAAAACTTCTTGCAGGGATAGTTTTGCAATGCTGTCTTTCAAAAGCAGGATAGTTTCTGGAAGCCCTGAGCACAGTAACTAACCTGGGCTTTCTAGGTAACACAAATTAAGGGACTTGAGAGCCTCCAAACTGGGCAAGCCCAGGGTAAGACACAAGAGCCTGGCTGCTGCCTAGTCCCTTGTCTTCTCCTGCAGGTTTCTATGACCTTCATGTCTCCAGCCATCAGGCTGGAGTCACTTTGCAGTGCTCTTGTGACACACGGAGCGTGCATCTCAGTGCTCCCAAGCTGCTGGGAAGGCAGTCAGGTTTCCATGGGGATTTCCTTCTTTGAAAAGTGAGTGGAATCGGTTCATCTCCAGGAGATGTTTCTGTTACAATAAATCAGCATGTTTTATGTGCTGCCCATAAGTATTTCCTTGGAAAAGTCACTATCAGCTCTCTGCAGTCTACCCTGTCTGGTCTTTTATTTGACTTTGCTTGCATTGTGCTTTTCATCAGAGAAACTGCGAGTATTTTTATTTAACCTCCAGCTGAATGCTGAAAGTAAGAGGCAAAATGCAGTTCTGCTGCTGGTTCACCCGCCCTTCAGGATGAAGAGAGCACTGGCAACTGTTGCTATGATTATTCTGAATGACATACGTGGGGCCCGTGGAGAGATTATTCACCTAAAGTTTCCATAGTAGACAGGAGTTATGCTGAGGGAAATACAGTCACTATAGCGCCTGCATCTAATATATGCAGGTTCCCCTCACAGGCTTTCCATTTTTCAGCTCAATGCTAATGTCCATAAAAACCCAGAAGGTTTATATAGACATAGAATTTTTGTGTGTTATAGCCAGAGAAAAATACATTGAAGTGAATGTTTGCCTTGGGAAATATATTTTTGCCTAATATAAGTGATTGTTTTTAATCGTATCTGTTATAAGTGTAGCGTGGTGAATTGCAGCCTGGCTCATATGAGGCAATAAATCAAAATCAAGTCATTCTCAACACAGAATTTGATACCAATCTCGAGCTCTGACAGCATACAAAAGAACAGATATGCTCAATTTTATGCACCTCTTTACTATTTCATGCTGTGTTGTGTAGTATTTTATTTTATGTTTGATTTTGTTTTATCAGGACTGACTCCTGTCTCATACGAGAGCAGATTCTTCCTCGTTTGGGTAAAATTTGGGATTCTTAACCAGTCTTGGAAACTGAAAAGCAATTGGAAACAGTGTCTTGATTCAGCAATGTGCTGTGTTGAAAGATACTCACTTGTCAAACCCCAGTAATGCCACTTGCAGGGTGATGCTGCAGGTTGTTTTTGAAGCTGCAGTATCACTTCCAGTCCCTTTCATGAGTCCAAACTGATTTTGCTCTGCTTAAGCTAAGTCTTGGTTGTTTGTTTTCATTCAATAACTAGAGTTTAAGATGAAGTTGGAGTTCTAGTTGTGCTGTGGTCCCTGGAATTTGTTTCCTTTCAGAGTGGCTTGATGTGATTGAAGGACCCAGATGTGGCAAGGGGCAGAATTTGGAGGCTCAGCGTGTGTTTAACGGTTTTGCTGAGCCTGACGGTCATAGTGCTCACTTTGTTGACAGATGATCTATACATGTGTGCAGTGAAATTCTTATGACACTGGAGGTTAATTTGGAGCCTTGCTGGTCTGTATTGTACTGTAAAATTTACAATCTGTGGATGTAAATTTTGCCCGTTATGTTAGGTGGGTTGCCATTAAACAGAGGTTAAGCGTAAAGGTAGGTGAAATGGACTGTGTTGCCATGATTAAACTTTTTTAATGGGCTACTTAGTTTAAAAACAAAACAAAAAAAAAGGCGGGGGAAGGGGAATGAAGCACAGCTTTGAGATTCCGACAGGACTAATGCATGCACCAGTCACAAATTTTCAGGCACTTTTTGTCTTTGGATGCACAGGAGTATCTTTGTTACTTTCTTTACTGAAAAACTTAGTTGAAAAATAGTAAAAGAGGAATGATGGAAGTCATGACTAAAGAAAGGGCAACACCAGCTTTTGTGCTGTTTACTAAACAGAAGTCGTCTGTTGATGTACGTGGAGGAGTTGTAAAAAAGACGGGAGAAAACAATTCTTGCTTAACTGGAAGGATGGAAATCTCATCCAATAGCACTGGGAATGGTTTTAATTTCTTTTGTGGTGTGTTATTAGTTAACCTCATCTTGAGACGCAAAGGGTGTATTTAAAAGAAAAATGGGAGTCATTTTGTACAGCAGGAAAACGTTTAATGGAATAAATGGACAATTGCCTCTTGGTTATAGGAAAGAAACCAGGACACTCTATAAATAAAGGGCAGAGATTTGTCCCGTTTTCTAAGTCTCCTCATTTAAACCATCAGTGAGGATGTGCTGGTAATGAAGGCTGAGCGCTAATAGCAATTTGTTGAGTCACAGACAAAAACTGGGTTTGTCAGCATTCGTTACACGTCCCTAACATGAACGACCCATCCTTCTTTTATGTCTGGTCAGAATAGAATCGGTGACTGGAGATATTCCAGGAATAATAGTAAGGGCTTGAAACCAGGTAATGAATCCCACGGTAGAGAAATGAAAGTGGCTGCGGTTGGGAGGCAGTCGTCTGTTGGGAGGGGAATGGAGGGACTGTGGAAAGAAACTTTGTTGTTGTTCAGTGCCCAGGCAACGTCCAGGGTAAAGATCACCCGCTTCTCTCTGCCATGCCCCAGGTATCACAGGACAAAGATTACTTTTTGACTTTTGTATGAACCAGTACAAGGTGTAATACATGCCAGTTGGCTTTTACTGATTATTCTCACTAGGAGAAATGATATTAAGGATTTATATTAATAAACATATATCCATATGGAGGAGGTTATGTCTCCTGCTAAGGAATAAAAATTGCACAGGCCATTAAAACTGACTTACAAGGCTTCTGCGTTAATAATGAAAGATCTGTAGAAGTCTGAGCAGTCGTCTAGAAGGCCAGAAAAAGATCATTAAGAGGATGTCTCCTGCCAATAGCTGCCAAGAGCAAACAAGGGAAGGAAAACAGAAGGTTTTAGATCTGGAATGCATAGAAAATGAGAGCATGCAGACTGAGAAGAATGCAGCCTGGCTGCATGTGAGGAGGAGGCTCTGCATGGCCTCCATTGCTTCTAACCAAGCTGGTATGAATGGGGAAACAGGGTAGGATTATTACTGGCGAGAGAAATAAATGATTAACTGAAGTGTCATTTTAAGGATGAAAATTCAGCAGAAGTGAAAGTGTTGAGAAAGAGGAAAAAATGTCCTTCTGAAATGAATCGGAAATGCTAATTCAGATTTAGAAATAATTATAGAATTAAAACATTAGTGGCAACTTGGGAATATTTGGGTTTTATCCAAAGATTTTAATTTACCCAGAATGAATATTTAAATTTGTTATTTCTCTCTTATCATTGAATGTATGAACTAAATGTAAAATATGAAATAGTAATTTGTAATATTAATAAAAAATACAAAGCACTACAAAGTCTGGAAATGGGAGATGCCTCTGCACCCTTAACTCAGTCCCCATGTATATACGCTTATAACGTATTCCTTAAAGACAAATTCACACTATTTTTTTCCAGATCTCCTGCTTCAATCAGTGCATACACTGTCTTCCTTCCACCATTTTCTTTGTCACTGAATGGAAAAGGGAGTAATGTCCTTTCAGGACACTCCTGCAAAGCCTGAGGGAGCTGTCACCAGAATTTTTTTTAGCTTGGATACACCATTTCTATAAATTCTCTTTCAGAAAGGATTGAACTATTCTTTTATTTTTCTTATTTCTATCTGAGACAGGCACGTGGCCCAGGAAAAAGTGGCTTTAACTGATGAAAGCCTGGCATGATGGTATGGAGTTATAAATTACACAAGGATGTTATATGACAGGGTGTTAGGGGTTGGAAGGGACCTTGAAGATCTATATGAAGTAGTTCAACCTTAATCTCTGTTGACTAAAGTAAAAAGCATCCTCCCTGGGTACCTGCAGGCAGCGCATTGCTGTGCTGCACCCAAGTGCGTGAGCCAACCTGCCCTGGAGGCAGCTGTACCACACTGCCAGGTTTTCTCTTATTTTCACGTGTGTTAAGATAACCTTCTCTGCCCTAGCCACACATCCCCTCAAACAGTCTTAAACCCAGTTAAAAACGGCAAACTTAAAAATATAGCTTCTTCCTAAAGCTTGAGCAGTCCTAAAAGCTTAAAAACCGATGGATATCCGACAGCGAATAAATGACCCAGTGAATCCTGAAAGACCCTGCAAGACTGCAGTCAATAAAGCTTTTTAATGGAATTTTAGATAAAGGTCAACTATCTGCTACAATAATCAGCTGTCCGTGATCACTCTTCTCAGGAATAAACCAGGCAGAGCAGCAGCCCAACACAACAGCAAGAAGCTCTTGTTAGTTGTTGGGTATTGGCTTTGAAATGCTTCCAGACAGGATCGCAGCATCGTGGTGATAAAATGCTCTTTTTATTGAGGTGTTTTCTGACGATGACTTCTGTTGCCCTGCAGAGGGGGTCCCGAACGTGCCGCTTTGTCCAGAAACACGGCTGCTCGTTACTGCGGTGTTGTTAAGGCATTGTTAAGGTAAAGGAGGATCAGATACCGGTGGGAGGCTTGTGGTGCTGAGTTTGGGTGACTGTGGCAAGTGTCCCTGCTGTCTGCCCCTTCCCTCGCCCTCTGCAGCTCTGGCTTAGGGGTGCTTCCTTCTCCCACAGGAGCAGGGAAGTGTTCCTAGGAGTTGGAGGAGAGCACTTGACCGAAATTCAAAATTAGATTAATTAATAATATGTAGCCTGTGTGTGTATTTCACCCGTGTTTGTAAATGAGAAGGTTGAATAGTTTGCTAGTTTATTTTCAATTTTCACAGTTTGTGAATGTTTCACCTGTATGGTGGGGGAACACTGAGTACAGCTGGAGTGAAACAAGGACCCACTTTTTGTTGGAAAAGGTGTTTGGTTTGCCTTGAATCCCTACTATTTCTTCTATACGAGTCCTGCCAGCAGCACAGCTCTCTCATTCATCTGCCCATCTGCGTCTATGAGCACCAAGGGATGTGGCAATGGTATGTAAATGAATTTGCAGTATCTCATATTCAGAGCCATAAAGTGGGGAAAAAGAGTGAGTGATGTTGATCTGAACTCAGGTGGTATGCAAGTAGGCACCTTGTCTCTGCAATACTGAACTACAAGTGGGTAAGCAGTGCTGTGCGTAACTGGTGGCAGTGCATCTTGCTTGACACATTGGATCGCTTTGTACATGTGGGACAAATAAGGTTTGTAATAGAAGCCCCGACAAGCTCTTGTCTGCCAGTGTGTTCGCAGACACCACTATACTCTGCAAATGGGGATGATGTGAAAAGCGTTTCCTGTGGATTTGGAAGGTGTCAATACGCCTTGTGACTTGACACAAACTCTGCCTTGTTGATGGTAATGGAAAGAGATTTTCCATTTTTAAATGGTTCAGGTTCTACAAGCTTGTTCGTAGGCTGATCCCTGTCTCCGGAAGCTTCAACATGACAGCTCCTGCTAATTAACTCCAGGCAGCTCCTGCACAACTCAGTGCTTGCTTCGGGGCCGGGTGCGGATCTGCTGAGCAGTGTCAGTAGATGTGGCATGGTTGCACTACGAGCAAGATAGGAGCTGTTGTTAAAATGCTTGCAATGCAGGGCGTGTGTGGGAAGGAGGCAAGTGGGTTCTGGAGAAAACCACCACTAAAAGGACAACATCGGTTTGTTGCACCTGCTCAGGCTCCCCCTATGCAAGGTGAAGGTGAGCTGGGTGGTGATCCCTCTTGGATGAGGAGCTGTGTCTTAAGGGGCTGCAGAAGGCTCAGTCTGTCCAGCCTGATGGGGCGTTGCCACTGCTCTTCTGTCTGTCTTTCTGCTGGGAGCTATCTTGTCTGTGGTTTATTGCCTTGCAGGAGGGGACACACAATTTACCCCTGCCATGATTAACATTGGCACAGATATGAAATGGGAAGGGAAAGCCACTGAAGGTGGAATTAGGAGTTAGTGTTGCCTGTGAGCACCTGGATCTGAATTCAGTTCCCTCTGTTAATGAACACAAAGCTCCCTTCAGGTGATGAAACTGCTTAAATACACAGTAACACAAAGGGTAATTTAAGGAAGACAGCTGCAAGATAAACATTTTCTTCATTCATTTCTTTTTTTCTGCACCTCATACTCAGGTTGGGAAAGAAGGTCAGAAAAAGTTCCTGTCTTTGAGTGATCATTTCAAGTTTGGGGACACGCTGTGACTTTTTGCAGTGTGTGTCCTAGTGAACGAGTCCCTGTAGGGGAGCTTGGGGGGTGTGTGTCTTTGTTTTGGACAATATGCTGAGTGGTCCCTGCTTTGTGCTGCCAGACAACGATGGCATTGATCAGCTGCTTGTACAGCTCTTCATTAGCTGGCAGTGCAGTAAATCACAGTCTTGTTTAAACAAGTTGGACACAACAGTGATTTGGTCGTTGATGTAGTTACTTGTACTGTGTAATGAATGGTGCTAAAAGAAAAGTATAAAAATGTGTCTGCTTTGAAATTTACTTTCTTCTTGAGATAAATGTTGTGGGCCATGTGTTGCTGTCATTTTATCCTGGTAAAAAACAGATCACTATCCCATGAAGCTGATGAAGTATTGCTTTGAGTGAGCACATTGATCTCAATTTCTTCATATTCCTGCTGATGCAACAGAGTTGCTTTTGTCCTTGTGTTTACCCCTAAGTTTTTACACTGAATGAAGAAGGCCGGTGTGATGCTTAGCTCTGCGCAGGGAGGATTTTCTGAAATAGCAGGAGACATAATATTGCAAGAAAATTGTCAACATATCTTCTTCTTTTAGGTGCTTCTCCTCCTCCTGCCCCCCCCAAATTTATGTCAATATAGGAGTCGTAAGAAATAGTTTTGGACTAAGCAGAGTCGGGACCTGTGCTTTGTGTGAGGTATTTAATGCTTCAGATAGCTGCCACACGTGCCTCAAACGCTGTACTTTGCTAGGGTATGAAAGAAATCATATTAACAAAGTTACTGGATCCCAGTTGAATCAGAAGAGCTGCAGGAGAAGAAAACAGTGACAAATGAGTCTGCCATCCTGAGGCACAGCAAATGGTTCTTTATAGTTAAAGCTCTTTCACTTCTTGCACTGTTCCGCTGCCAGCCCTCCAGTGCTGTGTGGGCACTGGGGAGTGAGGCAGGGTGAGAAGGTGATGCTTTATGCCAGAAGAGCTGCAGAAAGCTCCCACACAGGGAAGGACTGCAGTGGGAGCTCTTCTTGAGCTTCCCTGTGTTCAGGGAGCTGCTCCTGGGCTGCAGCATTCGTCTCTCATCTCCTCCCACCTTACAGTCTGACACTTAAAAGCCCCCCAGCCGAGCGGTGTTGGTGCCCTGTATGGAGCAGTGCTTCATCCTGGGTTGAGAGTCACATACAGTTATGGAAGAGGAAAATATATGTGAAATATATTCTTCTTAGGATGCCTGCAGAGATGGTGTGGATATTCCTAGCAGAGGAATCGGTCAGAGCAGCAGTATTTCCAGGGATATCCCAATGAGGAGGGTGTCACTGGGAGTGCCATATTCAAGCAGCCTCCTGTTTGTGGGGCAAATCTGTCATTCTTATCACTCTTAGCCATCAGACATGACTCTAGCAGGTCTCACTGTGCTACTGCCATGCTTTCACTTAAGCTTCTCACTAGGACCAAACTATACCTTCCCCTCCCAAATACATCCTTTTAAAAATTTTCCTGCCAAGTGAACTTTCTCGGTTGCTTTTTTCTCCCTGTGTGGCCCAATCTTTTTGTGTATTAATGAAGGAGTCCTCAAATGCATTTTCACTGAATCCCCATCTCTAATTGTGCCAGTCCTAGAAGACAGCAAGTGGGAAAGGAAGAGAAGCAGAAGTGTGGGATAGACGATGCCTTGTTCATGGGCTTTCTAAGCATCTGCTCAAATTAATGAGGGTCTGGGCAAGAAATGTGCCAAGTGGCCACAGGAAGCACACGTATGAGAGCTTTGAAGCAGATCCCTGATGGAAGATGGTGATAAAATGCACCAAGTGGTGCTTGGGGACAGTCTGAAAAGTTTGTCCCATCCTGGGAGGTGAGGGAGAAGCAGTAGCAGACTGTGAGAATCTGGACCAGGATCCAAATGCATTGTGAGTTTTGGGTTGGTTTGGATCTGGGAGGTTGGCTGTGGCCCATCTCTAATTTAATTTGCCTGACCAGAGTCTTCTCTCTCTTACACAGAAAAGAGGGGTGATTTAATTGGCTTCCTTAGAGTTGCTTAGGATTTGTGCCAGTAAAGCTATTTGAATTTGGTTGTGTGCAAGGCACGTGTGCATGCCAGTGTTCTGGCTTTGTAGTTCTGGTAATTACTGGGAAATTTGTTAGGGGCAGTAGTAACCCTGGGTGGGTGGGTGGATTGGACACAGATGGACAGGGAATGGTCATGTTTTGGGTACTGTTTTTAATGACACACAGTAACACTAGTAGTACAGTCTTAATTATGGCATTTCCTGCTGTTATCTCCATAATGTGGAGTAAGTACCTATGCTCTTCAGCTGAGATGACTTTTGACTCATTTGCCAAAGCTAATAACCCTTTAAAAATAATTTAAACCTTTTCAGAAGCATTTCACTGGTGCTCTTGGGACCTGTAGTCCTGTATTTGCTATGGAGCAGATACAGAATGAATAGCAGTACTGTGGACTCCCTCAAACAGCGACCTTATGTGAGATGTAGTGATAACAGCGATTAAATCCTCTTTGCCAAGGCAACCAGGGCTTTATTTCAAACGGAAGCTAGATTGTATATTTTTTTTTCCCCCAAATGAATCTCTCCTGCATACATTATTCATTTTATTTCAGAACTTTTAGCGTATATGAGTTGCACGAGCTCAAATTCAGTATTATTATTTATTAATTATTGCATTGAGGTAACGTCTGGGACAGGCTGCCTCATGGGACCAGAGAGTGCAGAGTTGCCCTGTGCAGCCAGAAGCAGAGCAAAGCCGTAACCCTTGTCTTGAGGTGGGGGTTGAAGACTTAACATTTCTAGAACAACTTAGAAAGAGTTTGCATTTGCTGTTTGCTTGATTCCATAACCCATGCCAAGGAAGTCTGGGGCATTTCGGTCCAGTGGATGCTTGGGCCAGTATAGTTTTTGACCATCCTCTTAAATTTCTTTGCTTAAGTATTTGAAAAAAAATAGGTCATGTCAGCTCAGGCTTTCTAAGTCCAGCTCTGTTTGGTTGACTTCATTGCCAAACTTCTTGTCACTGTGGCTCTTGGGGAAGGTCAGTGATCAGAAATGATAGTTAAGGTGGAATAGTTTCTTCAACAATTTTGGAAGTTCTATCTCTAGGATGTTTTTTTGATTCCTTTCTTCTAAAGAAAAAAATGTTAAAGAAGGGCCTATAACCCTTCCCTTGAATGTGCTACACCCTCTTTTTAAGATTGAGTGAGTTCATTGTCTGTTTCTGCTGTTATATAAAGAGCATCTTGATTGTCAAGAAAACTAAAATGATTCTGTTTAAATCTGTACTGCTTTCCTAAGAAATCTACATTCATTATTCCAGGGATGATTGAAAGATTTACAATAGTTTATAATCTGGTATCATTTCATTCTTCTTCTTGGTATTATTAATCACCTTGTCATAAAACGTCAGAAGAACTTTGTTCAGCTTGCATGATTTGGGCTGAGAAAGCCATAATTTAATGTTACTTAGAAAATTGGGTAGATATCTTTACATTCTGGGAACCATAAAATGGATGAGTGATGTCCTTTGACTACACGTTAGGTACTTACAGGGTGCTGAAGAATGGTTGAAAGAAACCTTCTGTGGGAACTACCATGGGAACAAAAATGACCATGCGAAGCAGATTTGGTTCAGGTCAATGTTTGGTTGTAGATGTCCGAAATGATGAGTACTGTGGAGGCTGGTGTTTGTGGTTGATCCTTTTGTGTTAGTGCCAGACTGCTGTCCTGGTGTGGCTGTGTCAATGGTGCTGTCTTGTTGGTGACATGAAAAACCCAGGTCCCAATTAGCTGGTCATTTAAAGATTCCGGGTTTCATTTCAGAAGCCCTGAGGCAGTCAACTGGGATCCTGGCTGGGTTTCAGCTTCAGTAATTACAACTCGCCAGCGCAGATTCTTGCTGCCTTTTAAATCACATCCGCTATTTTTCACTTCCTTTGCTGAACTGCTGTGTCCCCCATGCTGTTGTTGATGATAATAGCTCTAATGCTTAGCCTATTTATGTAATGTTATTTTATCTGTAACGTCTCACGGTGTTTTTACAAGACATGTCTGTCATTGCTTTCATTTTACAAATTACTATTTTTATTGCTCACGTTCCAGCGATATGCCTCAAGTAGTAGATGCTTTCCAAAAGGAGGGAGGCAAAGCCCCTTCTGCCTCCAAACTGATATTTTTCAGTGGGAACTGTGGGGCCAAGGGGATTTTCCTGACCTTTTCTTTAGCTCTTAACAGGGCAAATGTATTCAGGATGGCCAAAAGAGTATCCAACAAGGGTGGAGAGTTTGGTGGGCAGGGAGGTGCCATCCTGTGTGTGCATCCTGTGCTGCCCCTCAAACGGTGGGGCCCAGCCCATCTTCCCTGATGGGGCTCTACTCCTCTGTCTGTCCTTTAGAGGCCAGGGCTTTTCCCAGCCTATATTTCTCCTGTATCCCCTCCATCCCCGGCCTCTGCGCTGGGGAGATTGAGGAGGGCTGCACAGCCTCGGATCCGTATACAGGCCAGGAGAGGGCAGAGTGAACTTGGGTCTGGCTTGTGTCTGAAGGAGAAAAGTCAACAGCAGGTCGGGAGGGAATAATTTTGGGCAATGATGTGGCTTGATGCTGTGGCAGACACCCTGGCTGGGATGGGAAGCTACTTCACCAGCTGTGGTCCCTGTGACTGAAGACATCACCTCAAAAATACCTCTGTA
Organism: Ceryle rudis; assembly: GCA_033439905.1. Taxonomy (NCBI): domain Eukaryota; kingdom Metazoa; phylum Chordata; class Aves; order Coraciiformes; family Cerylidae; genus Ceryle; species Ceryle rudis. The sequence goes on along the minus strand of JAAGNO010030114.1, from coordinate 220,777 downwards.
GGGGGGAAGATTTAGCAACTTGTTCACACAGTGGTGCAAGCCCTCTGCAGAGGACCAGAGATCCAGCAGCCTGGAAGCCCCCCCCAAGTATTCTCTCTTACTGAAGAGGAGCAGGTCTCTGCTGGGGTGTCCTCCACACATCCTGGGGTGCTCCTGGGCAGTAGGCAGTGGCTGTGTGTGCATGTATGTAACCCAAAATCGAAATGCATCTAACGTGGTTTTCCTTTTTCTTTTTTTTCCCCTCCTCCCTTCCTTAAATGATCTCTGAAAGCTGTGCATTTTCTTTTTATGAATGCACTGGTGCCCCTTGTGTGTGCTGGACATTGCAAATGCATTTAATAAAGCAAACTTCTCTTCTAGTCTGTAGGGTAAGAAGCTATAAGTGAGCTTGTCTCTTTGCAAAGCAACTTTCTTTCTGACTTGAAAAACAATGGAAATGTAGTTAATGTTCAGCCTGACAAAGTCTTAGCAAACATATTAAGAGCTTCATTTAATAAAATCATATTTCACTTTCATAGACAAGAAGCAGAATAGAGTTGAGTCTTTTTTAATGAATAAAGTCCTTACTAAGGCACTTGAAATCTTTTTCTGTGTGAGACTCATTCTCAGGTTTTTATTTTAGGAGCCAGGGAGATTTAGTGCAGCATTTTCTAAATTGTGTCGTGCTTCCTTTGGACCGGAATGGAAAGGGAAATGTATCTTAATGTTAAACAGACGTGAAACAAAAACGTGTGTCTTTTTTTTTTTTTTCCCCCAAAGAAAAGATAAAACATTTTAAAGAAAAATGTTCTTCACGGAAATTTCAATTCTGTTAAAACCACATTTACTGTCAGAAAATAATGGTGCTGGATGAGCTCTAATAATAAACCAATTTGTGTGTACCACGGCAGTGGACTTTTTCAGTCTTTTGTTGTACGTCATGCTGGAAGGGCTGCCACTGGGCTACAAGAGCACAGATATTTTCACACTGGGATTTGTGTCTACTTGAATTATGTGAATAACTCTATTGAAATACAACTGGGAAAAAATTAATCATGTGACTTATTATAAAAACATTGCTTTTTACTCCATTCAGAGATGTTTGAGCAGCTCTATGTAATTTTTTAGTCTCAGATTTTTTTTTTTTTTAATTCTTTTTTTCTTAAATACCCTCTTTGCACAGTGCCTCGATTGCACCACACACAGATCACAAACCAGCAGCATCCTGATTTCTGGGTAACTGGACTGCTGCAGCTAACAAATAACATTAATGGGCTGGGTATGAGCCGCTTTCCCGGGGCACTGGGGTTGCACAGTGCTCTCCTTTCCTTCATTGATCCAATTTGTTGAGATCAGCAGGTGCACCAAAGCATGCAAATTTAAAATTTGCTTTGAGGAAAATTGAGTGGCGTTTTTCCCTGAAACAAGCTGTTTCTGTGAATGTCTCTGCCAGCTAGCTTGCTTGGGAGAATATTTGCAGAAATGGAATGCAAAAGTGGTACAAATGCAGCCAAATTGAATACATTTAGAGATGTAAAAGGCTTGGCTTTTTTTAGGCTTGCAAAACTCTTTGGGCCGAGGGCTGTCACTTTCTGTAGATTTATAGCATCTTACATAAAAGGTTCCTAAACACACTGGCCTTCAGGTGCCACTGCAGTCTGATGGGCTTAATAGTGGTGATGGTGACAAGGCCGGTCCCACCTGGCTCATAGAGCCACAGGTTTCTAAGACAGCGCAGGTACCTTTTTATCCTCCCCGGTCCGCATTCAGTCATGCTTGATAACAGTGTGAAAATTGGATTTGTCAACTAGTAATCCCTCAGTGATCAATAATTAGTTGTAATTATGCGCTGTTAAGTGCTATGGAGAGAAAATGGAAGTTTGTGGCCAGAGTGGGAAATGAAGAATGGCAGGTACACCAAGCCTTTTGGCATAAAAGAAATTCGTTTAAAGAATTGAGTTTGCGGAGGTGAGTTAATCTGCTTTCTATAGCTGGGCCACATCACCCGGCTATAGGGGTAGTAGTGTTTAGGCTACTGTAGTACTATTTACTGAGCTTGCTGACCGGGAGGCATCATAAGTTGAACAATAAGGAGGTTTGCTTTTTAGTCTCCCCAAAATGTTCCCAGTATGAAACGAACAAGCCCTTATTTGTGAGGAAATATCATTTGAAACATATGCTGTGTTTATAATGAAAGATCCTCCCCCCAACCCTGGTTTGAATTTGTGTCCAAATATATGTGCTAGGAGAAACTGAAGTCACTGCTTGAATAGTCACTGGCGGGACTATGCCACCCTTTTGCACTCTCTCTGAAAGCTGCAAGCCTAGACACATGGTTTGGTTTTGGATGAATGAGGAAGAGTCTTTGTTTGCTTCTCTTTGCATTCTTCTGCTCTGGTTTCCAGGTGGATAGAGATGTTATTCCAGCTGTGTCTGTGGAGGCTCTGAAAAACCAGTTTTGTGTGTCCCGGGATTTCTGTACAGACTTTGAAGTTAACTCTGTCACTGGTAACTCCTCTCAGTCAAGGAGCCAGAGAGCATCTTTGTTTAACAGTATACCTGGGGGTGATTTCCACTGCCTCACTTGTCTGATTGTTGTTCTCTGAATAGACACGCAAAGGAAAGCTGTTTAACTGCAGGAGGTGGGAGTGAAATAGCTGGAGTAGATCTAATATCCAGAGGTATGTGAGAGAGAGCCAGCAAAATTTATGGTTTCAGAAGGACCAGTGTATTTTTAAGCTTCTTATATTCCTACACTTCACAGCCAAGATTAGCAGATTGTTGACAGCTCCATGATATATTTGCCATCACCTGGCTGGAGTCCGAAGCAAGTGATAAATATTTTAGTTTGAATGAGTTTGTGTGACGTGCAATGACAGATACATTTTTGTTACTACTAGTATGTAGCATGTCCTGTGCTTGGGGATTTTGGTGCTATTCTTGCCTTGAGTGATTTGCTTGCTTTTCCTGTGCTCTGTTTTACCATCCAAGAAAAGATGGAGAAAATGACACATTCCTCATTTGCTGTGATGGCTCATTCTTTTTCTGTGATGTTGGAGCCTGACACTGACTCGTATCGTTTTCACTGAGTTCAGTAAAGACTGTCTGCTGGCAGGAGGCAGCAAATGCTCTGCGGAAAAGAATCCAACATTTCCAGTTGCTGCTGCTGAATTTCACGTATCTTGGGTGTATGTCCCATGAACTTAGATTCAAAAACTTGGAGTGTTTTTGGAGTAACAATACTGTAGTCTAGGAATGTTGTTCTTCCAAAATACACATTCAGTATGGGAGAAGGGACAGTGTGAATCAGTTTTGTCCTCGGATGACTGAAGACCTAAAGGAACTGATGTTGCAGATTTTAGCATGAGGGTAAAACCATAGTGCTATATACTGGTGAATTCTGTTTAAATGAAGAAGAAAGATAAATGGTGGTTCATTTGATTACCTCATCTTTATAGTTTCTGGTGTCTAAATTTATCTCAACCAAGTGAAATCTGTCTTCCCGAGGCCTTGTAAAAGGTCTCCTCTGTATCAGCATGAGTAGGATGTAGGATGCGTTGAGGCTGGTATTCTGCTGCTCGAGAAAAATCTGAGTCAGGCAAACTGGCTTTGCTTGCAGTGGGAGATGGAAGAGAAGCACAGTGTTAAACACCAACTCAGTGGCTTCTTTTTGATGGGGGAATTGGATCTGGCTATGGACTGTACTGGAGATGTTGTCACCCCTGGCAAATCAGTGAGGAAAGTGTTGACACAATGTTCAAAACCACTGCAAAGTGTAGCTGAGAACTGGGAGGTGTGTTTAGGTCTAGAAATTGTCTATCACTTGTAACAGCAGCTTTTATCAGCTTGAGAAATGGATAGTTTGAAAAGCAAGTAAAAAACCCGTTCTCTTTGATAGCTTTATGAATGATCTGGATGAGGAGACTGAGGGCACCCTCAGTAAGTTCGCAGATGGCACCAAGTTAGGCAGGTGTGTTGATCTGCTTGAGGGTAGGGAGGCTCTAGAGCAGGATCTGGACAGGCTCGATCAATGGGCTGATGCCAATGGTATGATGTTCAACAAGGCCACTTGCCATGTCCTGCCTTTGGGTCACAACAACCCCATGCAATGCTACAGGAGAAGAGTGGGGAAACATGCCTGGTGGAAAAGGACCCGGGGGTGTTGTCAACAGCAGGCTGAAGATGAGCCAGTGTGTGCCCAGGTGGCCAAGAAGGCCGCTAGCGTTCTGACTTTTATCGGTGTGGCCAGGACTAGGAAAGTGATTGTATCTCTGTACTTGGCAGTGGTGAGGCCACACTTCAAATCCTGGGTTTGGTTTTATGCCTCTCACTACAAGAAGGACATGGAAGTGCTGGAGCATGCCCAAAGAAGAGCATTTAAGCTAGGGAAGGGTCTGAGCACAAGTCTGATGAGGAGTGTCTGAGGGAACTGGAGTTACTTAGCCTGGAGAAAAGGAGGCTCAGGGGAGACCTTCTCGCTCTCAACAACTCCTTAAAAAGAGGTTGGAGCCAGGTGGGGTCAGTTCCTTCTCCTCCCAAGGAACAAGTGATAGGACAAGAGGAAATGGCCTCAAGTAGCACCAGAGGAGGTTTAGGTTGGATATCAGGAAAAATTTCTTCACTGAAAGCATTGTAAAGCCCTGGCCCAGGCTGCCTGAGGAAGTGGTGGAGTCACCATGCCTAGAGGGATTTAAAAGACATGTAGATGTGGTGCTGTGGGACACCGTTTAGTGGTAGACTCGGCAGTGCTGGGTTAATGGTCGGATTTGATGTTCTCAAAGGCCTTTTCCAACCTAAACTATTCTATGATTTTATTCCCTGGAATGGGAACATAGAATTTTCTTACTGCAGACCATTCAGAAACATATTCAGAAATGCACACTGACTACTTAAGTTGTTCACCTGGAGGATAAAAGCAGCAGTTCCCACGCCAGGTAATGCACGGCTGTTTGATGTGACTGCTGGGAGGAAGTGAACAGAGAAAAGAAATTCTGTGAGAAGGCTGCTGAGTCTGCCAGGGAGCAGAACGGACAGCAGCGCAACACTGCAGCGCAAAGGCATTTGAAAGGAATTCCACTTGTGTGTGCAGCCCGGGGACTATGGGAAAATGGGAACCTGTCCCTTCCCTTCAGCCACACGGTGAAGCAGGGACCTGCTCCTGAGGGTATACGTAGCATATGTGTGGCAAATGGAATCGTGTGGGGCCCCATTAGCTTATGCTGTCTGCTTTCTGTGGCTGGCTTGCTATGGGGGAACTTGGCAAAGGTTCATTTTGGTGGAAAACAGCCCTCTGTACGGGGATTTCACAGTACATGCACATGCGGACTCCCCAGATCAGGCCTGATTAATGGATTTGGCCAGAAAACTGAAGGGAGTAGCCAGTTTGGGAAGTGGAACTGCTGTCTGTGCGAGTCTCCCTGAGAGCTCGGAGCATCTGTGCCCACCAGACTGCCAAGGAGGGAGTAGCAGCAATCTTATGAAGTGGGTAAATAAGAAGCTATGTATATACAGTAGGTATATTTGTAAAAGAGCAAAGCCCCTGGCTCTACTGCACTATGTATTCGTACTATTCTGGAGAAAGGTTCAAACTGTGACTAGAAAGGAGTCTTTCTGGTTTTGAGAGCCCTTCAATGGTAGAACATAGCAAATAAAAAAAACCTCCAAAAAAACCCAACCAACAAGTATACATAAGTAAAATGCACACTTTAAACTTTGTGTCATATGGGTTTAGACTTTCTATGCATGCTTTTTGAGGTTTTAAATCCTGGGTGCTTCCAGAGAGCAAGAGATCTGGGGACAAAAGTCCATCATGTTATAGGGCCGATGCCACTTTTACATACCTTGTCCTGAAGGGTACAGGAATTAATAAATTATAGAGGCTAGTATTCTTTCTTTTAAGTATTAAGGTAAATGTAGTTGAAACAGAATATCCAGGTCTGTACACTCAGTTTACTTTGAATTGAAACAGCTCAGTTGTGTAAGTTATTTTGCCTTTGTGTCCCAAAACTGGAGAGTGATGCTGGGAAAAACAGAAGGGAACAGAGAGCAGAATTAGCTTGAAAACACACATCTTGTTAGTGGAGACTGAGAGGCATCAAGAGACAGAGAAGCTGCTCTTTCCATACCAAGGATACCTTTTGCTTTCATGCAGGTAGTTCAAGAAATTAAGCCTGGGCAAAAAGCTTGAGGATTGTGTCTGTCCAGCAGTACTTTGAAAGTTGCCACATGTGGAGCTGACACCCTCTGTCTTGTTCTAGTGTAGCTGTGTTTTAGGGTGGGACAAGGGGCAGGAGATGAGACACCTCTTATTTGTGTTTGATTCTGCCTCTACGGCAGTTCTCTGCTGCCTGTTTCTCAGCTACCCACACACCCTCCTCCAACAAGGACAGAGACGCTTTTCCAAAGCACCTCCAAAACTCTGATGTGCTTAGACATCAAAAATGGAAGGTGTACCTCTCTTGCTACAGTGTCGTGGTGATCGCTTGCCTTAGGGGGGAGAGCATATGTACAGCAAATGGACACTTACATAACCCTATTAGTTTATACTGTATGATTTGAAATGTTGGTTTGCCACAGGGAGCTGGAGAAGAAGAATTAGGTAATATAAATAGAAAGATGACATCCTCAAAAAGAGCGCCATTCAGCACATATTGCTGGCTGGCCTCATGGTTCAGAGCCGATAAGCAAATTTGGCCTGAATCCTGTTGCAGCATTTTACGATGGCACCAGCGTAGCAGAAGAATTGGCAATATCAGCAGAGGTGGACGCTGTGGATGTGATTCCTGCCATGCACTGCCCGCAGCTCTGTCTGCAGGAGCCTGCCTCTCAGTGGCAGAAACCTAGAGCCAAATTAATTGTGATTAATTTTGATTACGGACCATTCCCTTTGAAGTGACTCTCGAGATGAATTTGTCCCATGGGTGCTTTAAATGGCAGGTTGCTCAGAAGTGCTTCTGCTAATGCATCCTCCAGGTTCATTTCAAATATCCTTTTTCTTTCTTTCAGCCATTGGTTCGCATTAATTCCCCACAGGGGTTCTATGCCATATTTTTAGGCTTTTGAGTGGCATTGTGGAAAACGTGAAAGCATTATGGTAATAATCAGGGCCAATTCTTGTGTTCTTTATTCAGGTATCAGGAAAAGAAGTCTGTGATCCTTAATCATGCAAAAATCCTACTAAGAAGTCATTTAGGGGAGAGTTTGAGTGGGGACCTACCTCAAGATTTGGCCCATAGTGCACGGTAATTTTTACCAACAGCTAGGTAGTGATTAGGTGGAAGAATGCAAACATAAATGGTTGAAGTGCTGGAACAAAATAGTTAACAGCATTGTCCGTTCAACACCACAAGGAGTTGTTGCATGTTATTACATTTAAAGAAAAAGGAAATACAAAGAATGCATTTTTAATCCAATTCCTCCCACTGTTCTTTTCATTTGTTTGTGAATATTCTGTGGCACTGACCAAAGGCTTTGTCTGGTCTGGCAGGAGCCTCTTGGCTGCCTAATAGCCCTGCAGAAGGTAGGGCACAGCACCTTTTCTCATTTATTTATTTACTTAGGAAAAGGAGTGTTTACAGAAAGCTGTGCTTTGACCCAGCCTTTAAGAAAAGCCACCTGTGCTTCACTCCTTAAGGTCTTCTGAAAGCTCACATGATGAGAAGCACTTCTCACCATGAACAAACTGCCAGATGCATTTGAAATGGAAAAATTCTGATTGAAATGGGCATCTCGGAGCTTCCAGCTGCTGGCAACCGTATGGCAAAACAATTGCAACGTTTGCAATTGCTTTGCAGAAGCTGCTTATCTAACAATCAGGACAACTTTAAATATTTATTTGAAACTGGTTGCTTTTAAGTATTGAAGAGCACTGCTGTTTTTCCCCCTCTTTGTCTAATTAATACAGGGTGAAGGCAGCCAAAGATCCTCTTTACCCATGTCATGAATACTGAAGGTGGGTCATTTCAGAGCCTTACAGGTCTCTGCAGAGAAGGAAAGTAATCTTTAAATCCTAAGGTTAATTTGAAAGCTGTATCTTAAAAGACCTTTCTAAACAAATGTGAAAATTTCAGAGGGATCAGGAGCAGAGAAAAATTCTGCAAATCTTTTTTTCCATTCATAGGCAGAGATTGAGAGCCCCAGAAGGTTGCCCACTGCATGGCAGGCAGCAAGCCCTGAAGGTGGGGCACTGACCAAGGGTTCAAACTTGAAGTCAGTTTTTCTTGCCATCTTTCTCCATTTTCAGTTAAGGTAGACACTGACCTCCAGCTCTGCTGCTACCTCCTGTATCCTCTGTTCACCTTCGAGCTCTGTGGTTGGGTACTTTGTACTTGGATGGGTGGAAGGGTTGAAGGAGAGCCTTGCCTCTCTCTTCATCTCTAGCACCTCTTCCACAGCTTGTTCATGAGTCTCCAGCAAAGCTTTTTCTGACTCTAAAACTGTATTTCTTAAATACAGGACTTTGGAAAAATAGTATTGCGCAGCCTTCAGTGTGGTTGCAGGCAGCTGCCATGTCACAGGCTGATGGCAACTGGGAAAAGAGGCTGTCCATCTCTGTGTCCCAGAAAGTCCTGCACGTAGATGGAGAGGCTCTTTGGTGCAGAAAGTTCTTTACCAACTAGCAAATGTGATTTTGAAAGCTATCCTCACAAGTCCTTCTGACAACTGTTCCTATTAGGAGCTCAATCAGTACAGCACTGTGAATTCAGTCAAGTTTTCCCTTGACATGCTATGATGTATTAAGTGATGAAATATCAATCAAAGCAAATTTGCACTTATTCCAGAAAGAAATTGGAATATGTAACTGTTGTAGTGGTGATTGGGTGAGCAGAGGTTTTTGCAGTCCTTTTGCTGCATAATGACCTGGGTGGACCTCCCAGCTACTGTAGTGGTTAATCCTGCCACAAGCCAAACTGTTTCTCACCTGAGAACTGTTTTTGTCTCAGTTTGTGTCATAGTGTTCCTGTCTGGTTGGTTCTGGTTTGCCAATGAATGATTTAACCTCTTAAGAGAGTCCTGACTTCCCTGTTGTATTTCCATGTACTTTTCACCGAATTAATTTCCTGGGCTGTACAAGATGATGAGGGATCAAAAGGGGGCCTTCTGGCATCCAGCAATTCTCTTATTGTTCAAGCAAACTGCGTCTTGTCTGGGGTCACCTTGAAGAAAGTAGGTTTTTCAGTAAACAAAAAGGAAAATCTGCTTAGTACATTTTTGGTTTTCATTAAGACCGTAAGTTCTAGCAGGCTCTGCTGCTAATCTGTCTGATGTAGAAATGGGTACTTTTTAAGAAGCTGAAGCCCCAAGTTAATTTCTGCAAATATATTCGCTCTCTGAAGAAACCCCACTAAGGATTTGAAATCTGGAGCCTGTTGGGAAGCTTGTCTGGCTCAGGAAGAAAGAACTGAGGTGTAGTGCATGTTGGGCATGTGGCAGGGTTGAGCGTATTGAGGTGGGCTGTGGCTGAGGACGTTGTGGCTGAGCTCACACCACTCTCTCCACTGTGCGCCGTGGGACCGCGCAACATGGAGCTGAAATGCTGCCTCTCTTCGACCCTCTTCAAGTCCTTTCCTGGCAGGGAGATGACAAACCCATTATACTCTTCGTGCACTGAGGTCTTCTGGCTGCTGAGCCATCAATAATACATGCCGTTGTTTGCCAGATGAAGCTTTTCCATTCTTTGCTTTTTGTAACATGTTTGCATTTGTCGCTGCCACTTGGGCATCGCCCGGCTGCGTGAGCCTTTCGCGACACATTGCTCCGCTCAGCGGCGTTCGATATCCACCGTGTCAAAAAGCACCTCAAAGAGGCTGAGGCCTCCTCAGCTTGTAAACCTGTGCATCCTGAGATTTTCCCATAGCTTTGTTCATGCCAAAGAAAACTCCCATGAAAGGAAGAATCTGAGGATTTGGCTTTATAACCTAAATGCGGTCGACTTTGCTACATAAATGCAGGGTGGTTTAGCTGAGTGAGGGCTGCAGAGTTGGCTCCTTTTAGGGGCCCTATTCTCCCTTGTTCACCCTCCCTCTCTGCAGTTTATAATGTATTTGGAACTCTCCAAGGCCATTTCCATAGTGTTGTGATTCATCAATAATTATACTTCTTTAAATCCATTGTTCGTTTACTTTCCATAAAAGTCTCCAGCTTTAAAACCTGCTTTTAAACTTCTATTTCATTCAAGCTTATATTAGTCTTCTGAAAAAAAAAAAAGAAAAAGAAAAATCCTTTTATTGTCTTTTAGCATCTGTTTCATTATCCATTATATTTCAATACTTATTTATTCCAGTGAAGGAAAATAAATGTTGGGACATTCTGCAGAAGGCTAAATGAGCTGCCAGCAGTAAATAGCATTTTTGATCAATTTAATATTTTTTCTTTCTGTTTGCAAATCAATTGTAAATATGCCTTGACTTTTACGACTTTGGTTGCTATTTGAAATTATTCTGCAAAGAGATTTCTTGAATTGTTTCATACTGGGTGGGTTTGCAGGATTTCATCTGGTCAGCTATAAGCTTAGTGGTATTTTTTTTTTAAGAGTAACTCTGCTGTTAACGTAGTTCACTCTGGCTGGCAGCATGGGCTCTCCCGGCACACTGGCTTGCACGCTTTCTCTCTCTAGGTCAGAATTTAACTGATTTGTAGGAATTAAATGAATTTCATCATCTGTGCTGTTTTATTCTTAACTTGGATAAAATTCCAGCCCTTTGTCCTTGTCTTCTAGACTCACATTCTTCATCTGCATTCAGACTGCAATTACTTTTTTTCCCCCAATATTTTCTAGCTATTCTTAGTGGATATGACCTGCTGTTTCCGTTTATTGGGCTGTTCTGGATAAATGCCTTTGATATGGCACTCTCAGAAGCGGGTGCAACATAGGAAAACCTGAAAACTCTTCTGCTAAGAGTAAATTTCCCTTCAAATTCCTTTGCCTCCTAGAGCACAGCTGACTTGTGCACATGTTAAGGTCAGCAGAATTGTTCCTTGTGAGACATTTAATGAAAACAAATTCTAAAATCGGGGGTCATCTGCTGAGACAGCATCTTCATAGAACTTTAAGATTTGAACTTACCGGTACTTTATGACTGACATCTTTGTGTGATGGTCATGCAGAATTCAAGGAGTTGTAGCATACTTTTTGCCCTTATGCAATGCTTCACCTGGCTATGTAAAAGTAATCTTACATCAAGTGTCATGTTCAGCGTAAATGGAGAATGTGGAGGAGGCTGCACTTTTAAACCAGTGGCAGGAAATCACATTAAATTCAATGTAATTACATTGTTCTAGAAATGTGATTATGTGTTTCAACTACCAGCCTCCCACTAAATTACTTCAGATCAGTCTCAATCTGTGGAATGAAATCTGCCCGATTTAGATGTAAAAGATGTAATAAATATGAAGAAGTGCATTTTGCATTTATATTTTATATTCACCTGTGACTGTTTATTGCGTTTCCCAGATCTAGCCTTTCCCAATGCATATATCTCAGCTGCTGCATGCAGGGAAATTGAACCTTGACTTCCCTTAATACCATAATTTAGTCTTTGCAGCACCACGTGTATGACATTAGCTACTTAATTTCACATAAAACTGCAGAGAGATCTTAACTGCAGGAATGGTCTCTAAAGAAAGGGCTTCCCCGTGTAAAAATAAGATAAAATGTTCCCAGGGGTAAGTACAACCTTGATTGTAATGGTGCTGCTGAGGTTTCACAATTCTAAAAAGTAAGAAAGAAGGATAATATTGGTATTTCTGATAGATGAGCTTCAGACTATAGCTGGGAAACCTCCTTTTTGAAGCCTAGTGCTGTACTGGTAGGCAGTGTGTTATACCTGAAAATAACTGTGCCTGAAGTTAATAGAGGATGATGGTTTGACAGTGAAGATTTGAGTCAGGAAGGCAACACCACCAGGAAAGAACGGGGCACTTCCTCAACACCACTTAAAATCAAAGGAAGTCATCCACATAGTTAGTGATTTTTTTTTTGAATGGTGCTGTTGTAATTTGAGCTCTTCATCAGCAAATCAGATAATTTATAGCCTAATGATCAGATTAGAAAGCAATCTTAGCCCCAGTAATACACTGGCTTCGCTTTTAATATCCACAAGCTATTGACATTAGTAATTGAGAATACGGTTTTGTGTCAGCAGTTACTTGCACAGAAGATATTGTCACTTTAATGCCTTGGTATTTGAAGAGGATAAGGTCAGATATAGTGACAGCAATTGCTGGAGAAAATAATTACAACTACAATCACACAGGCGTCGACAGACACCACCTTTGCAGGAGATTGGTCTGAAAGCTGAGCTCTAACTGGTTGTTAGTGTTGCAATTTGAAAACAGTTACGATTTGTAGGTGCAAAATTGTGTTTCCAAAAATATAAGGCAGGTTGCTTTGCTTTCCTTTCTTCATCCCTTGCTTCTTCTGTAGGAACAAAGCAGAGTCACCCTGTTGTCAGAGCAGGCTGTGTTCCTCAGCCTTTTAGTCTGAACAGCATCTCCTGGGTGCAGGTGACTCCTTGAGGGTGGAGAGTTTGATTTATGAATAAATCTCCTCCAACTGTCTCTTTAACTTAAGTACAAGGTAACTGTAAGCCTCCCTCCCCCACCTCCTTTCCATACTGAGTCTGGGTGAATGGGACTTCCGTTTAGGTTTAATGAGTTTTTGAATATCTCAGCAGTACAATCAAAAGGACCCTGGAAATAAAGGTTTTGCAGCTGTAGAAGCTGCTCAGATGTGCAATGAAGATGAAATAGGGAGGAGCATAATTAATCTTTTTGTCGTCTTCAAGATGTGTTAAGATCAGACCAGGTCATTTTCTTTGAAGAGCTGGGGAGGAGCTGGAGGGGAAAAAGTGCTTGTCTCCAGGAATTAATCTCTTGGTGTCCAGGATTAGCCTCCTGAATTATCTTGGAAAGTGACTTCTCTAGCAGGACAAGGAACATTTATTCCATTGTGGTGCATTTTATAGACCACGTCAAATATAATTAAGATCCCTTCCCCACCCTCAAATTATGTCTGAGTATTGATGGGCATGTGATGGGTGACTGTAATTAATTAGAAACACTATCTCTTTGTTTTTTCACTGTTTTATCAGATCTTTTTTTCATGGCCTGGGAAATAAATTTTCTATAAGAGTCAACAAGAAGCTGGACTGATGAGATTGCTTATAGGGCTTTCTCTCACCTTGCTCTCAAACTTGGAGAGGAGAGCTGTCCTGCCTGCCCCCATGCCCTGAGCTGGGGAGGTAGTCTGCTCTTCTGGGTACCCTGGGAGAGGAAGACTCCCAAGGGACAGTTCTTCCCCTCCAGGCACAGGGAAGAAGAGCCACAAAGGCACTTGTTTTACTTCTCCCCTTGAAGCAGGAGAGGAGCTGCTGCTGTTTTCCTGCTCAGGCATAACTAGTCATAATCAGTTGAGCTCTGTCTTGTTAGCCCTTCATTGTATTAGATCAGAAGAGTGTGTGTACAGGTCTGCATGTTTCTCATAGTTAAGAATTCTGGTGGAAAACCACACTTTCACCATCCTATTTCAGTCACAGCTATTTTTTTGACCAGCCCCAGGTTTACAAGCAGATGTTCAACATCCTTAATGCATGAAGACGATGTTGTCCCCAGACGCCAAGCTGTGAGCCCATCGCATGGCACCGCAGAGCCGAGAGCACAGCGTGCTGCCCCTTGTTAAAATGACTTAGAAGCTGATTTCCTTTATTGAGGGTTTGGAATCCCCCCTAAGCACAGCAGATTCCCTCACTGAATTAGATTGTCTTTCTGTGGTTAGAGCCCATGTATCAGAACAATTTCAGTATTCACATCCTCTAAACAAGGCTCATTAATTGCAAATTCATGACTAACAGGGTTAGGGACTAGTTAGAATTGAAAAAGCAGAACAGGAATGGGAAGTGCTTAATGCTCAGTGGGATACAGTATCTCACTGCAAGTGCTTTTTACTGAAAACCACTGAATGCGTTATAAAGGATTGTAGCTGTTTTTATAGGTAGTTGATTCAGTGCCCCCCAACTTCCCCCAGTGGGAAAGCCTAGGTTTAGAGTGTTTGTTATTGCAAACACAGTGTATGCTTTGAGATGCTGAAAGTTTAAGTGATTTTTTTTTTTTTTTTAGTAGCTAGCACCTAGGCATGTGTAGCCTTCATGAAACATGAATTGTTTCTTCTTCCACTTCTTTCTTTGTAACCTTTTGCAGAGATGGTTTTTGATCTAGTTTCTGAGGATGTGAAGGAGCTTGACTCATAAAGGCTGGTCAAGAAAACGGAGACTAACCAAAATCGAAACTGTAACAGTGGCTCATTCCTATCTCAGAAGTGCTGCATGGTGTCCCTTGCTATCTGTCTTGAGGTGTTGGAGCCTGCTGTGCTACTGCTGGTAAGAATCAGCACCTGGTGAAGGACCTTTTATAATCCTTCACTCTTGACCTGCCAGATAATGAATGAATGTTGTCTGCCCCCAAACTGTTGAAGTATGTCATTTAACAAGGATGTTGTGACTGAACCACGATGGAGGATCTGCTGTCTGTACAGGGGGAACACTGGTACTGCAGATAAAACCAGAACAGTGCAGTCCTGGTGGCAGACAGACCAGCTGCAATGATAAAGGAAAAATGCTAAAGGATAAAGGAAGGTTTAGTATTCATGTTAGGAAGGAAAAGGAAAGCCTCAGAGGGAATGATCCTATGTGCTCTACTGGTTTAGGAAGTGGATTGCCCCCTTGTACCACTACTTTTCTGCACATATAGACCGACTGGGACCCCCTACCTGTAACACATATCACTTGCCTCTGATTTTTAATTATGGCCTTTTTGTCCTGTTATTTCCCCAACCTTTTTTTACAAGTGCAGTGCCAGGATTTAGGTTTTTGTTAGAGATTAACTATTGGAAATGCATTTGGCCCCCTGAAATCTGTAAACTTTTTAAGAAGAAGTCAGAAGCACAGTGTGCAGCTGCCTTCTGCTCTGCTTTGTTGCTGTGCTGGACCTATGTGCCCATGTGCTCTATCGTGTTTGTACCCATCCTGAAGCAGGCTGCTGTCTGTGACTGGTCTGCAGTCCTGCAAACACTGGAGTTTAATGTAAAAATTGTTGCAAGGATTAAAGAAACCTTCCGCAGTCCTGCTGGCCCAGGGTAATTTCTTTTGACAGGCAAGTAAGATGCCATTATTTTCTTGCATTACCATCAGTCACTGTGGTAAATGGCAAGCAATTTTTGTGCGGTGGCTGGTAAATTTTCCTGACAACTTTGCAAGGCTGAATAAGCTTTCTGAGCTGCGGCAGCACTGTGAGCAACAGTCTTTGGAGGGCTGCGTCCTCCTGACCTTTTTGCCCATCTCGGGCTCTGGGGCTGCTGGGGTGTCTCTGTCAGGCATCAGCTTGCAGAATGGTATTTTGGCCAGATCTGCAGAGGAAGAGCTGGGTCTTGGAGCTTCAGGGTGTCTGGAGGGGAAAAGCTATCTCCTCATCTTCATGGCTAGAAATATTGCAGGCAAATCCAGTAAGCCAGTGCTTTGGCACCATCCATTTATGGGGCTTTCTCTGGGCTTTATTGAAGTTGATTATGGACCCATCCAGCCTGTGCTGCATAGCCTATGTCAGCTGTGCTCTGAGGAGACACAAAGCTTGGGACTTGCAAAATCCCTGCCAGATCTGTTGAGATCCAAAGGGGCATTCAACGACTCATTGGTGAAAGCTCAACCTACCATCGGAGAGTCTTCAAAAAGCTTCTGAGAAGCACTACCTGAAGAAACCAAACTGGGACTGTCAAAAATACAAGCCTGTTGGGACAGAGGCCAAAGCGCTAACTAGGGCTACCTGAGCACCAGAGCGGGATGATTTTATTGTTGAAGTGCTTCCTCTCTAGGAGAATCTTGGAAAGTTGTTTGCAGTGAGAAAGAAATCTTATAGTAAAGAAAGCAGAGTGGAGGAAAAACAGGGGGAAGACAAAACATCTTTGATGTTTTATCCTGGCTGGAGGGCTGGCTTTCGTCAGAATTCACACATTATTTGCCTTCTTGGTGGTCATTGGTGCCTGGAGTACAAACCACATAATCATAATGCTCACTAAAGTTTTCACTAGAGGCAGAAAAATGCTTTTTTGCTATAATATATGGTGCCACCTTTTCAAGAAAAGTAGTGGTCTGAGCTATACTGGAAATTGAATTCTATCTTGTGGAAAGGGAGATTATTTCCTGAGCTTTCCTTATTCACCGTCCTAGCACATACTGCTCAAGGTAAAGGTGCACTCTGGGATGATTGATTGGCAAGCACGAGAGGACCGCTGTTCCATGTGACAGGGATATAAAGAACGATATTTTTATTTTTTGACAGTGAAGGGGAAATGGCATTACTAGCAATATTCAGCAATGTACTCTGCAGCCCCAGTTAGCTCTGCATATTTTATGGCATCCATTTTCTTTCTTCGATTAAACAACATAAAACCCCATAAAATAATCCAATAAAAACAACAACTACTAGTTCAGGCAAAGTTCTTGTGGCCTTTTTAATTCTGGAAGGATTTCCATTGCTGTGCCTTCCCCTCCCCTCCAACTCCATCCCTTGTGCTCAGGTCAGTGTCTCTTTGCCACAGCCCAGGTGAAGTTCCTAATAACAACATTTTTGGTGATGCTTTTTTGTGCGGAGTACTGAGCAAGTGTGGAAAAATGTATGAGAGATCCCTTAAAGTCCACTTCATGCTGTTAAGTGATTGTTGGATTTTCAGCAGAAGTTAGAGGTTTATACATGTTTCAAAAATCTGTGTGTTTGGATGTTCTGGTTTGTTTCTTTTTTT
>JAAGNO010030114.1:170405-203909 GCA_033439905.1 Ceryle rudis | reverse complement strand
ATTTTCAGCAGAAGTTAGAGGTTTATACATGTTTCAAAAATCTGTGTGTTTGGATGTTCTGGTTTGTTTCTTTTTTTTTTTTTTACTGGTGTAGTTTTAGAGCAATCTTTTAGGTAAACATGACTGTTACTGAGTGTCCTCTTGCTTTTAGCCTCTTCTCTGAAGAGGAGGAGACATGTCAATGCATTTTCCGCCCATCAACCTCACTGCTTCTCTTCCCCTTTGTACTTTCTAAATCATTGAAAGAGATACATTGGCCGTGTCAAAGTCAGGAAAGTTTTTCTGGTCCTAGGTCATATACGTTGAAGTCTGGTAAAAGATAATGATATTAGGCTGAATTGTATTTGATACACTTTTTCCCTACAGGAAACACGCGAGTCACCAAGGGTAGTGAGCAAATGTAGCCACAGCAATGGACTCTTCTAAATGCTGCAAACCCCTATCCAGTGTTGCCCAGGACAATGCTGTGGGGCTCATTATCTTGTTTTGCAGGGAGAGGGATGGAAAGTTTTTACTTTATTATTGTTTAGGTGCTTCCAGAAACCATGACCTTCAGTGGTTTATTTTTTTACTTGTAGAGGTAGAAAAATGACCCCTTTATAAAAATTCTTTGTCTCCCAGGAGGCCTGAACCCTATCCAGCCTGCAAACATTTTTGCAGTGCTGATTTCTAAAAGGAGCCTTTCAATAAAAGCAAACCTGTATGTATCTTTGTCTTTGCAGGAGGAAACCTCTGGCTTACTTTGATTTTTTCATTATAGTTTTCAAAGCTGTGTTTCTGCATGATTGCAAGAATTCCTAGTTCAAATACTTTGGACACCTTCAGACTTGGTAATGCATTTTCTCCTGTACTTCCAGGCTTTAAAGAAGAGTTTCATCTATTATACCACTGCATTGGTTTCAAGGTAAAGGACATAGTCTGAGTGTTTTAGATCTTTCAGAGAAAGGTTGAAGACACTGAGTGGGCTTTGATTTTTGTTCTGTAGACGTGTGTTACAGAAAACCACTCCAGCATTTTACGCCTTCTCTCTACAGAGAAGGTTCACCACAGATTGTTGTATTGGAGAAAAGAGGGCACAGACTTCACATCTTGGAGATGTCTAAGGGTGTGTGACAGCAGGCCTTCTTGAGCTCCTTGAATAATGATCAACGCGTCATAACTTAGTTAACTGAACAGAGGCAGTGGAATAAAAAAATATTTTTTGTCTTTCAAGGGAAGCAGAGTTGTGCATCCTGATGAGAAAGGGATGTTTGGTAGATAAGTTGTTTGGTAGTGTGAGGATCATTTAGACTTGGAAAGAGACCTGTTGTCTCCTTTTGATCAACAGTGATAATGGTTAGTTCATATTTATTGGATACTTTGAAAGTGTAAAATGCAAAGCAAGTTTTAGGAATTCTGTATTTATTTGAAAATTATGGGCAATGTTTCCCGCCCTCCAGGCAGGCAAAGGACAGAGGGATGTGATCTGCTTCTCCGTACTGGTGTAGCTCGAGTCGCTGGACCGTGTTTGTGGGATGCTGGAGTCAGCAACCCAAACATCAGACCTGTTCTGCTGTGAAGAGTTTGCTGGAATTTAAGAGAGTTCAGCACAATCTAGAGGCACATTTGCTGATTCTATAATTAAAGTAATTCCTATGTCAAAGACACAACAGTGTTTTCAGGGGGACTCAAATAAATTTTGGCTTTTAGTTTTATTAAGAAAATGCCAATTGCTACAGAACTCTTTGACCTGCAGTTTTAAGTACCTACTGGGAAATTACAGAAACATATTGAAATGCAGTATCTGTACAATTTTAATGTATACAAATGCAGAGTGTTGCCACAGAAGTTAGCTTGAGTACTCACCTCAAGCAAAGGTGAGTAATCTTCTTTATTCCCTTTTTGATGTTGCCCAGACAGTTGAATGGTTAATAAAATGTATTGAGTCAATCGAATTGGACCCAATGTCTCCTTCCCCAGTGTCTGGAAACCCTTCTTCCCCAGAGGGACAAAATTCCACTGTTGACATAATTAAAATAAAATAATGTTCACTGTGGGAGGTGGAGTTTTCATATTGCAGAAAGATTTCAGAACCTCTCAGGTTTCCATAGAGGTGTTCACAACCCATATAAAGAGGTCTGGTTTGTGACAGGAATAAATATGAATAACAATTAATAGCTTTAATGTCAAACCAATTAGGATATCTTTCTGCTGTTTTTGTAAGCTCTACTAGCTTACCTGAGTGAGAGAGAAAGGAGATGGAAAAATAGAGTTTCTGGTGAAATATGAAGATGAAAACTTAAAGTGCCTTTAAAAAATGGCAAAAATTGGGAATTTTCCATTGGATATGGAAATATGATGTTAGACTGCTTTGAAGATGTTCACATACTCTTTGCTGATTTTATAAGTGTAGTCTTATATCTAGAAAATGTTTCTGAGACACCTTCCCTTTCAAAAAACTTCTTAAGGGGTGACATCTCTTTTTCTAACCTTGCTTTACAGATGTGAAATTTAACTTTTCAGTATTAAACAATCACTATAAAACTCATCAGTCTCTGGTGATTTAGACCAGCCGAGGATCTCTCCTAAAATGTTTGGATATTCTTAGGAAAAATGGGGAGCTCTTGAGCAAATGTACCACGCTTTTTTAGCTAAGTTATACATAGAGTTTGAGGAAAAGGAGGAGGGAGGATTTTTGCCAAAATACCCCCCCCATCATCATCCCATATTTTCCACCCTGCCTTATTTTGATCAGGCTTCTGTAAAAGCTTCCTCAAAATCATAAGCCATCATACTCAAGGGTAGGTTGTGTTAATTTATCTTCCCTAATAGTTAATTTATCACATGGAAAGCACTTTAGTGTCAGAATCCAAATTAAAATCCTGTTTACTCTTTTCATTATTCAAAATCCAATATGCTTCTGAGCTTGATGCTTAGCATATTTTGAAACATTTGATGAGCAGGAAAAAAAAAGTGTTGATGGCTTCACCTTTTTCGGTAGAAGAGTGGTAATTGTACCATTCTACATCTTTAAAGGGTTTTCAGTTCTCTGACAGGTTTTTTTCATGTTATCCACCATGGCTGTTCAGCAACTTTGTTCCTGCTTTGCACTGCGCTGGTCACATG
The DNA here is from genome assembly GCA_033439905.1 of Ceryle rudis. Taxonomy (NCBI): domain Eukaryota; kingdom Metazoa; phylum Chordata; class Aves; order Coraciiformes; family Cerylidae; genus Ceryle; species Ceryle rudis. The sequence continues at coordinate 200,804 of JAAGNO010030114.1, read as the reverse complement.
TACCTACTTTGTCTGCTTTGTCCCGGCCAGTGCTTTGGCATTGACTTTCTTCCTTGAGTGTGTGTTGGATAGAGATATTCTAATATATGACAGTAATAGCTGCTTATACAGAAACTGCATCCCCAAATGCTTGGCAGGGTTCAGTAAGACAGCTACAAAAGGTTATATAAAAATAAGAGATGCAGAGGGAAATTGAGATATTCTGAGGGGAGGGAAAGTCAGATTTCCTCATACACTGTAACGGTGAGAGTGTGCTGAGGTCCTGAGATACAGAAATGGCTTTTTCTTGGGGTGAGTGGTGGCTGAGAAAAAGCTTTGACCCTGCAGCAGGGAGGCATTTCAGGGGCAAATGGGGCGAAGGCAGAGCACATCTTATCCATGTCTTGTTTTGGAAACATATTTGGGCCAATTATGCACTGGACTTGCAATGAAGGGGCAGTCACTGGAGTAGTTTTCAGCATGGATGAAATGCAGAGGTCAGATCCGAAGTAAAGCTCCAGTTGACTTTGGAAGTTGCTGCCTCTTAAGTATTGAGCTGTCTTTATCCCCAAGGGCAAATGTGCCCTTTTTTTGGCCCACCGTGAGTTCTCACCTCATTTCACTGGTAACACCTATTGCCACTAGCTTCATACAAGGGCCAGGTTGATATTTTTTTTTTTTTTTACCTGCTGGTACCATTAGTCAAACCCTTTTACTGGGGGTTTCTCTTGTTTGATGCCTTGCAGTTGCCATCTGGTCCTCATTGCTATCTACCTACATGTTTCCATGGGGTATCGCAGGCTGCTTGTTTTACTTTGCAGTAAAGCAGCATATTAGCTGTGACCTTTTGGAGAGGACTTGGATCTTTGAAGGATCTTTGTGTATTTGGATGTGTATTTTGCATACTTTGCTAGCTTTACTTATAGTGACATTAATATGGATTCATGGAAACAAAGAGAGCCGGCCTAGTGTTGCTATGTTAAGAAGAATTTGATGGGAAAGTAGTTTGAACTTAAATCTGCAACAGGTCTTTTAAAATACAAAAGTACAAAGAAGTGAATTGACTGGAAAAATACTTTAGAAAATAAATACTTGCTTAGCTTGCGAAGATTTATGACCTGATCCCCTGAGATGTTGTAAATCTGACTTCCCTAAGAGGGGAGGCTGTGCAGGATGGTGTTCTGCTAGGTGGGCTCCTCTCTTTTCACACATACCACAAGCCCACAGCAGCAGAAAGCCTATTTGCCCACAGGCTGGTCTTGCTTGGCCACTGCAGGGCACACTCTGTTATTAGTGGGTCTACAGTAGGAGCAGAAGAGCTGGGTGGGTTTATGGTGAAGATACTGAAATATTCCTTAACAGCTCTAGGCATAATTCCTGGCTTTGCCATGTGTTTGCTGGGTGACTTTGTGTCAGCATATTTTCCTCATATTTCTGGATTATCCATAGAGAATTTTGTCCTGGCAGTTTGGAAGACAGAAAAGAGAGGGACAGTGCCTCTCTTAGGGGGACTCTGGTTCCACCTCAGCCCTCCATCTGCTGTAACAGTGTTTAGCTTTCATATGCTCACACCAATGAAATTCTGTCTGTGCCTCCCTCCCAGATGCCATGGAATGCACTTGGCTATGGCAACTAGGAATCACATACCCTCTTCTCCTTGCATCTACCAGCAAACTCCATTTGCTTCCTCCCCCTATACAGGGACGCTTCTATTCCTTCCTTTATAGAAGCATTGCCCATCTTGCCCACACCCCAAAATTCCCCAGATATTATGTCTGAATTCAGTGATTATTTTCATTTATAGTACTTGGCTTAATGCATCTTAAAACACATGTATTTTAACTAGGAACTCCCCAGGGTCCTTGTTCAGAACTAATTGCTTGCTGTTTGTGCAATTCTTCAAATATGTAAAATGCTCTGCGAGGGCTCGGAATTGAACAGCTCTGCTCTGCTTTGGTCTTAAAGATGGGTGGGAGTGTCTGGCTGAAGTGTAAGCCTGGGAATCAGAGTGTTTTGACCCTCATTCTGGCTCTGCAGAGACAGTATAATTTTAGGCAAGTTAACTAAACTGGCCTACAGCTTGGATTTCCTGTAGAGGAAGGATAATGATTTTATTTTTAATTGGGCTAAAAACGCATGTTGAGGGGCTGAATACAGAAATAGTTGGAAATTACAAATGAAATTTATTATCAAAACTGTTATTATTAGTACGTCATTGAGAGTGAATTTAGCTCAGATCATGCTTTCCATGATGGGGTGGGGGGTAAGAGGATTTCTAAAATAGCTCTGAAAAAATCTTTTTTTTTTCCCTCCTCCTTTTGGGCATTTTCCATCTGCTCTTGAGTGCATTCCTGGTTCATTTCCTAAATATCTTTTCCTTCTGTTTCTGTTTTAAAGTTCCTTTTGCCAAGAATTTACTTCCCAGTTACTGTTGCTGCGGGTGCATTGCAAGCAGGCATTTACCTTTCAGATTTTGCAGTTAACTGACCGGGAGGCAGTGGAAGTTGCTGCACCCCTTCTAAGTATTTGGGTCTTTAAACTCCTCTTGCAGCCTTGAAGTTACTTTCCAGCCTCAGTGATTACTTGCACGCTCTCCTTTCCTTTCATTGTAATAATTGAGAGAAGAGGTTTAACATGGTCCATTTCAGGGGGTCTCATACATTTAAGGCTGGGATTGCATTTTAAAAGAGTTTCTTGTTGTTCCAAGTTGCCATGCTGGGGACTTTTATGCTCACTTGCTCCATTCAGTCTATCACGTTTCCATCTTTATATCCTACAGTAAATGGAGGATACACTGTTCAGGGGCAAAAACAACTGCCAGGGATACCGAATGTATTCTGCAGTCTAAATTGAAAGCAGCTTCCTCTACTCTGCCTTTATAGCTGGAGAGGAGGGCTGGCTTTGCTCATGCAGCAGTTGTTTCATTGATTCCCTGTCCTGGATAGCTTTGACACTCTCCCCCCGAACCCCCAGCTACCACCTCGTAAGATCTTATGGGTATAAATGTCACAAAAGGCAGTGTCACGTTTCTGTTGGACATCCTTTGCCCCTAAAGAAGAGAGTATCATAACTAGTGATCGCCTCGTTTGTGAGCCAGGCTGTTCGTGTACGCTGTGATGCGGGGGCCCTGTTGCAGGCTGACTTCTGGTGAGCTCATTCAGCATTCCTCTGTGTCATTTACATCTCCGCTCATTGCGTTATCAAAATGCCATGTAAGCTGTAACGTTTTAAAGGTAGGCAAGTGCTTTTTAACAGGACAGTTTTCCATCTGAAAATGCTGCTTTTCAGAAAGCAAGTATTTCATGGAAATGAAATGTCAGCTTTGCCAAATTTCCACTTGGCTGTCATGTTTTGCTACTTGTTTTCCTTTTTCCTTCCCTTTTTTTTTTTTTTTTATTTATTTTTTTATTTCACATTTACCTTTATAAAAAAGAATTAAGCCATCTTAGTGGTAAGAGTTACTTCTTGGGTCATGCGTCTGTAAAATATTTCAGCAGGTTGTTTGCATATTTTCCAGCCCGGAGATGGCAGAATTTTTGCCAGCTGGTAAATTTAAAGGACATTTCTCAAGCAATTATATTTATCCTTACCAGCTCCCTTTGAGTTGGAAGAGCAGCATTTTCTCAGTATTTTATCTGTAGGGAAGGGAGATGTAAGAAAACAAAATGATCCACCCAAGCTTATAATTGAAGCCAGGCACAGAGCAAGGCAATAAGCCCAGTGCCTGGGCTCACACACTAGCCACTTACCATCCTGTCTCCAGTTAATGTCACCTCTACTCAGAATTTCTTTTTCTTTTGCAATGCCTCAGTCCCCAGGACTTAGAATAATTTTTGTTCCTGTGGAGTTTGGGGGCAGATTTAAAAGATATGAATCACTTATCTGAAGAACAGTAGACTCAAACCTCCCATATGTAGGCTGGTTTAATTTGAATTTCTTGACTTTTCCTAAGTGAGAAGATGAATTCAGTTTCTTTCAACCTTCCTGGCTCTGCTGATATCCAAAAATGCAAAATGACATCTTGTCTCAGCCCACCAGAGCAGATGCGTTGTAGGGGATTAGACTGGAAATTTTCCGAAAATGCAACGTTCTGATACATTTTTGGAAAACGTAGCTGGGGAGCAGAGTAAGCGATGTTCACTTGATGCTAACCCAGCAAGACAGCAGACATGCAGCAAGCAAAAGCTGTAGGCACGGTCAACAAGACGGCATTGCCAAAAACCAAAAGGCCTCCTGTTAAGGGATAATGCCCTGACGGAGAAGCCAAGTGGTGAGCCAACAGGACAGGCATCAGGAGAGTCTCATCTGATGTCCAGACAGGCAAAAAGCATCTTGTAGCTGTACTTGGACACAAGAGAAGAAACAGCAAAGCTCCCTGGCTGAGGGAGGTAGACAGGCTGAGGGGTTGGCTCAAAAGGGAAAGCCAGTGGTTTGGGGTGCAGTGTCTGGAGAGGCTGGAACAGCCATGCATGTAGATAGAGATGGATATTTGAGGCTGTTGCTGTATGCAGGGACCACTGATGGAGGTAAAGAGGAGCAGCAGCTTCAGCTTCCATGAAGAAGGGAGCTGCACAGGGGTCCTGCATGGTTAAAGCCTGCTCAAGTGTGGCAGGGAACTGTGCCATCTTCCATTTCATCATTGTTGGGTTAAACCAACCTGCTAGATTCTGCTCAGAGTAGATGAAAGTAAATGCTGCAGCATAAAGATATCTGTAGTGCAAAAGCTGTGTAGGAGGACATAATAAGCTTCTGACAGATGGAAAAAGGCTGATGAATCCTGAAATGATGGGTGAAATCCAGCTGTCCTTTGTGTCTCATTCCCTGCCCCCAGGCCCAGCATCTACTGCCCTTCAAGTTACCTTTAATTAACCAGGCCTTTGACTTGGGTGGGAAGGCAGGTTAGAGGTTTCCAGACATTGTCAAGAAAGAACATGGGAAATTGAGGGGGTGGTTGGGAGGCAAATTTGTTAAAAAATCATAATTTTGGCTGGGAAAAAGAAAATATAACAAGTTGGGGTTTTCAGGTGTGGGGCTTTTTGTTGTTGTTTGTTTTTTGGGGCAGGTCCTAATGATATTTTTTCAGGTGTGGCTGACTAAGTCTAATGGAAAAAAAAATACTGACTTTCTTGCTGAAGGCCTAATTCTCTATCTCATGTAAATTACAAGTCAGACTGAAATGAAGCCATGTAGGTATCTTGTAGGAATTATTTGGTCCACTGTAATTACTAGAGAATAAATGAATGTTCCTCTGAAAAAAGAAGAGTAGATGATAGGAAAGGGGCACATAAGCTTTGAGGCATGTTGTTTGGAGATATGAATGTCTGTGGAGAAGCATGAAGAGGACAATTAGAAAAATATCAAGCAGAATACTCTCCTTACAGGAAACATTTTTCATCAGATTGATTATGCCAGGCATGAATTTGGCCCATCAAGTCAGTAGAGCCTTACAGGCAAAAATAAGGATATCATAAAAGCAAAGGATATCATAAAAGCAGGGTGAATTAATTCCTTCTCAGAGAAAAAGACCACCCGTTGAGCCTTGAAGTTACTTGATCCAAACCCATGAACACATCTAGAACTTAAAGGAAACTCTTAATAGTGTAATGTGAGCGCCAACTGGCCACGAGGCATCGGGGCAAATCCATCACAACTCACTTTAAGTAACACTTCGGGTCTCGGCAGTTCTGTTTCATTCCACCGTACAACTAAGAGGTCCCTCTTGGCTTTGCTTTTAATTAAGTCACAGTAGTGGCGAACGCAGGGCTATGGCAGTTGCTTTCTGCCTAATTGTTCGTCAGGCTTATTTGTAGCACTCCTTTTGAAATCCCAGGCTTGTTTCAGGAGTCAAGCTGCACAAATGAAATCCCTGCTATTAAAAGCAGTTTGCTTCCTATTCCTTGGCAATCTGTTCTTAACGCTGAGCCTCACCGAAGCGTGGACTTTTTTATTTTTAAGCCAAATATGGTGACATTTACCGAGTACCGAACTGCTTTCAGACTCTAGCCATGCTTAGGAAATAAAGGTTTTCTATGTCAGCATTATATTATTTTCAGCAGCAAGAGTTTGACATGCCCGGTTTGATAGATCCCACTACAGTGGCATAATTATTTTCATTCCTCAGTCCCGGATCTAGGATAATGTGTTTCTTCTCTATCCTTCCCGCGTTACAGTCTTAGAGCAGAGAAACACATTTTTTTTCTGTGCAGATTACCCTAATATTAAAAGGCACCTCACTCCCAAAGGTTTGTGGGCAGGAGGATATATTTAATATCACAGTGCTCTGACTCTCCATCTTAAACTGCAGGACAGACACAACAAATTAAATCAACTTATGCTTAGTCACATTTGTTTCATTTGTACCAAACTGGTGCCAGTGAAGCAGAAAGCATTCTTATTCTCTCCACATTGTTCAAGCTGAAAATTAACTGGCTTTGCACATAATGAAACTCATACTTCATCTCTTTAAAATGATTGGACCTGGTTTACATTTTCAAAGCAGAGTGACTTACAGTTGCAATGCATCAGTCTATTACTAATGGAAGAGGGAACGTTTCACCTTCCTTGTTTAGCTCTCTGGATTTATTTGTAGGCGGTCTGTAACTAAAGCAATCTCTGTTGTTGCCCAACAGAACTAGGACAGCCCCAGGTGTGAAGATCACGGACATCAGAGTCAGTGATGCAGACCAGTGGGGGGTTCAAGAAGAGACAGACAGCGCGAGGAGCGCTGCCACCATCACCTGTATGCACAACGACCCAGACCCAGAGAACAGGTAAGTGGCCAAGCGCTTCTCTGCATTAACCCGTGCCAAATGCTGAGACACGTACAGTAGCATCTTTAATGAGTCGCATTGCTCTTCTAATAGCAGTAGTTCTTCCTTCTCAGCCTCCTTGGAAAAGCTGTAGGTGATCTGATGAGAACTTTTTTCCTTTTGTTTCACTTCTGAGTTTCAGAAGGAGATTATATAATTAAGCTGGAGGCAGCCAACTAGTCCTGCCTCTTGTTTGCTTTTCACGCACCTTCAGGGCAGCAGGAGAATTCCTGTTGCCAAAGAGCCAACAGAAAGAAATGGATTAAAATAGAGAAATATAAAGAACAATTTAAAGCGATATAGGACAATGCTGTCTGTCTTAGATGAAAAGCTATGAAAGTAATAGCTATTAAGTGTTACTCATTACTGCTGCAAAACACCTATGAGTGTCTATGAAGCGGCTCATGAAGGCTGTGTGTGTTTGTTATGGTAATGCTCCCACAAGCTATAGCGAAGGTAATGAGAAAGTTACATTGTTAGTCAGCATTATGTATTTTACAATACAAGCAATTTCTCTCCATTATCACGCTGTTACTTTACGCTTCAAGTACATAAATTTCACTTGAAGTTGTATTGTAATTAGGAAATTACAAAACTTTATGTCAAAATTTTTATTTGAGGAGCCTTTTGCATCCAGCTTTTTCTGAAAGCTCCTGTAAGGGAGAAAAATGTTTGTTAGCAATTGTTTAGACCATCTGAAGGAACAACTATAGGAAGAATGTTGCCAGAGGTTTGCAGTGCAAAGAGATTTTCTACTCTCTTTAGTTTCTGAAATCCCATCTAGCTCTGGGTACCGGCAATACAAGTGTTGAGGTGAAAGCTCTTTAAGGTGAGTTTGCTCTTTAGCAACAGGGATAAGTAGGCACTGCTAAGGTGAGAGTCTTCTGGGATGTGTGAAACAGGCCTGATGAATAGCAAGCAAAAAGTGCCTGTTCTCTCCAGTAAAGATGCAGAGTGGAGGCGACTGAGTGGGACACAGACATTTGCATTGTAAACGCGTGAAGTGAGGGGAGGCGATTCCCCGCTCAGTGTCTCTGGTTAAGTGAAGTGCTACAGAGCTTTCTGGCATGAAATGCCAGGCAAACCTTTCGGTTCATTAGCAGTTCCGTACACTTCTGCTCCTTCACTTAAAAAAAAAAAAGACAGGAGGGAGTTCCCTCTTGTTCTCTAAGTGCGTTTATCAAAATTGCCGTTCTGAGGTTGTGAGGTGGGAAATGCTATCCCCATTCCATCATTATTTTGCTGGGGTTTTGTGGGCTATTTTACTGACAAAGCAGAGCAGTGGCAGCTGGATTTGGCACTGTATACTTTGTCTCCAAATCCTTTGTCTCTGGCAAAATTTCCCAGTTCCTCCAAAAGCTGTTAAAGGAGCCAGTGAGCGCTTTTGGTGAGGTGAGAGCTCAGTCAGCAGAGATGCTGGCTCGGAGGGGAACCTTTCCACTTGTTCTGGAGCAGCACGATGATATGTGATGGTACCAGCAGTGAAATCTCAACCTGAATTAGCTCAGGCAGCTGATCTGGGTGGTTGTGCAGTATCTGCTCTTTGCTGAATGTTCCTGTCAATTTTTTTCACTAAAACAACGATGACCTCTGTTCTATTCAGAGCAAGGTGGAAAGGCATCAATTTGAAAGTGAAATGCTGAGGTTAAAGGAAAACTTCAGATCATCTGGTGTTACAGAGGAATTTCTCCATTGAAATGAAACAACTATTTTTAAAAGTTAGACAAAAAATGGGATGAACACTGAAACTTATTGCCTTGTACGTGGTTTCACTAATCCATGAAATTATACCTGTCACAGTAACTTAGTTTTCACTAAAACTGATTTTTGCTTTGTGTTGAACTGTTAAATTGCACAAAGCAATGAATCTCAAGTTAATTAATACTTTGACCCTTTCCTTTGTGAGATTGGTTTAATATTTTTGGATTAATTAAAGTATGCAAATAGAAACTGCTGAAAGATCGTTTCCAGATTTGCAAATATTGTAGTGCTAAGAGTAAATATTTAACTTTGATCTTTACTTTAACTTGCCTTTTTGGTCATAATGGTGTCCCTCTTGTTTCTTTTGAAGAATGTTAAGTGTTTATGTTGGGGTCCTGCTGTTTCATTTAAATGAGGAGATACCTCAACTTGCTTCTGTTGAGGTCAATGTGGCAAAACCATCACTAGACCTGATTCATCTGTTCCTCCTTTTAGTAATTCAAGGAACTTCATTAAAGGCAGTTTATGTATGAGTGAGAGTACAGGATCAACCTCCTTCATTGCAGAGCAAAAGCTATTAATAAACAGAATCTTATCTACCTCTCGGGAGACAGGCTTTTTTCTCTCTTGGAAGTAGTTTCAGTTCTGCTGACTTGCCTGGTTGTTACACTGGTAGTGGAGAAGTGAGTAAGCCAGGGTTGAACCTCTGAGCCCAGATGGTTTTCTGTGAGGAAGAGGTGGCTGAGTTTTGCAGCCTCCCTTGGGCAGAAAGCCCTGGCAGCCCTGGCACAGCTCTGGGAGGATCGGTGAAAGTGAGAAACTCCAGCAAGTCACAGCTGCATTCACCCAAATCTCTTACTATCCTTGTTGCCCTTAGCTCTGAGAGAGGTCTGTTCTCCACTGCTTTGCGCTTCGGTTCCTCTTTCTTCCTCGGTGTGCAGCTCTGATAAGAGCCACGGACAGCCACTGCCTGCAAGGAGAACAGTGGCTTTGGACTGTGACATGTTCGTAATCCAGTCTGCATTCCTTTTAGCTGGTGTTATCGGCTGGAGCCTTTTCAAATTTGCTTACTTTTCTAATCTTTCTCCTTCTCCACTCTGCAGTGTTATCAGTATCATGAGTTTTTTCATCTCCATTTCTCACATTTCCCTACGCAAATTGAGTGTTCATTAAAATGCTTTAAATTAAGACCTTTCCTCCTTTCATGCAGAGTGCATCATGCCTTTTCTGTGCATTACTTAAAAAAAATCCCTTATCACAGTGTTTCAGGCAGTTTACATTATATTCTATTAAAAATCCATTTTGTCCAAGGTTGTCACAATTCATAGATTAAGGCTTTCCAGAGTGTCTTTTGTTAGGAATACGTTCATAAATTCACCTCTTTAGTAGTCCCGTAAGCTTGCATTTAGAACCTCTTTTTGATAATGTAGTTGAACAAAGAGCCTGAAAAGAAGAGACTTATTTTAAATGTACACACAGAGGTATATATGCACACATCTATTCTGATCTGTGTGGAGCCTTGCTTTGCTCTTACTGCTGCCATTTCAAAGGACTTTTTTGGTAGCTCATTGAGCGAGGAGATTGCTTGTTGCCATCTGCATTTATTCTCCCTCGTAGTCTTTCCTTCGGGCAGAACTCGGTGCAGCTCGTTTTGGTAGGGTTAGTTGCAGCAGCAGTGTGCTTTGTTTCAGAAAGACATAGTTTCTACTTCGAGCACAAATACTCTTGCCCTGTGTCTGCAGCTGGGACCCAGCACTTTCATATAGAGAGCTGTGTTTGGGAAGGACTGGGATCTTACCCTGTGGTGTAGGACTTTATGTTGAACTATCGCAAAAAATGCTTTTGAAATACAAAGCTAAAATTTGGGAGTCTACCAGACACAAATCCTTTGTGGTTTCCAGAAATGGATCTATTTTTGTCAAGACCACGCAGGCTTTTTCCACGGTGTTTGCCAAAAGATGAACTAAGCATTTCAATTCTTCTGTCCTTTGCACTGGAAGCATCTCAGGAACATACCACAAATAAGGCTGCGGTAGGACTAGGGCAGAAAGGCTTGAAAAAAATGCCCTGGGAGCACAGTCCATCTTTGGCAGGCCAGAGTACCTCGTGACTCAGCGCTGATATTCACAAGAATGGGGATTTCGGGAGCTTTGCCAGAATGATTTAGCATTTTATAGGATTAGGTTATTTGAAATCATTGGTGAGCAGGAGCTGAGTTTCCATGGTCTCATTCAAAAGGCCTCACAATATGACATATTTCATGGTGCTCAGTGTCTCTTTGCTGGAAAGCTGAGGAACAAAAACTTAACGTGACCGGGCCTTTGGTTCAGGAGAGATGAGATAGCACATAACCAAAAACTTAGCCCACAGAGTTAGCAAGTCTGCCTTGAAAGGGAGTGTATGAAGAGATCATTTTCCTTACTCAAGGAAACTGTCATCACACTGTATTGGATTATTACCAGGTGAGGATAGTCTGATTCTTTAACAAACTAGTACTTTAATCAGAAAGGTTGTATTTATGCTAACTGGCAGTTAATATTTATGCTAACTAGCAAAGCTAGTGAAATTGATTTAACCTGCAGTGCTGAGTATATTGTTATTGAGATGAAACTGCTTCTTCTCACTTAGGGATTATTTTATCTCTATGTCTATAATACAGCTTTCATCTCTCAGGATATCCATCACTGCATAAATTACACTTGCATGAGGGACATGCAGAATGCAGAAGTAGGAAGGGTGAAATCTTCAGAGGGAATTCTTCCAAGTGTCCTCAGAAGTATTTATTCTGTTGCTTGAAAATTAATATATTTATAATTGATACAGACCAGCTTAGCTGTTTGGCATTTGACATCATCTATCTTTAAACTTGAATAAAAAAAAAAAAAAGATTATAAAGATTATTCCATTTCTTTACCATTTTAAGAGGTGTTTACAGAATTCAATTAGTTTAAATGACTTTATAAAATTGTAATTGTAGTGTGTGTGTATATATGTTTAAACCAGGAAAAGCAATTATTTCCTATCTTTATAGGTATACAAATAGATCCTCCTATTTTAAAATAATTCACTTCTTTTTCTGTGCTTGGGAATACCCTTTGAACCAGAAATATCACTCAAAAGGAAAATATAAGTTGGCTGCCAGTTAAGATATGTGCATATATTTATTTAAAGTAAATATGTGTTACTGGAGCTGATGATCAACTGAGCAAAGATGTGTCATTTGGTTTTGTTTTTAAAGCTTTGGCTATGTCTCCAAAATAAGAGCTGAGATTCTCTCCTCTCCCTCCTCACTTTGACAGACAGCTCTGAGACTCGTAGCCCTTTATTGTAGGAAATACCATTTTCCCCACTACATATTCCAGTCCCCATTTTACCAAGGGCAATAAGCAAACACTCCTCCTGGAAGCCCTGTGAGTGCTTTGAGGCTTCCTGGCTGTGTTCAGCACTAGCTCTGCCAGATTTGAGCGTGCTCTCACAGCTTTTTGGAGGTGTTTCTGCACTACTTCCCCACCACTCTGCTCCAGAATGACATACTTGGGTCCCATGTTAGCCCCGAGGTCATATGCCATCACGAAACCTCAGTGTGGTGCAGAGAGTCCCACTGTCTCCAAAACAGAGCCTGGTTGTTTGATGAGCTGATTTACTGCAGTGACTTGGCCTTCTGGAGAATGCAGCTTGGTTGTATCTGGAGTGTCTGTGCTGTGGGTCGGTACAGCACAGGGTGTGCTGAAGCCAGAACAAGGAGTTTGGTTGCTTCTGTAAGATAAATAAGCCTATAAAATGGGTGGCTGGCACTGTAGCACACAGCAGTGTGCTGTTAACCACGCTGGGGAAGGCATCGGGACACACAGCGAAACACTTACTGATGTGTTTATTGCCAAAAGAACTTGCTTGGCCCCAGGACACTGAGTGTGTAAAGTGCATCGGCAGCAACAGTTGGCTGACAGAAGATCAATTGCATGTGTTGCTCTACACAAAAGAGCAGTAACTGGTACAGCCAGCCAGCCTCGCTCTGTCTTATTTTAGGCCCATGCAAAGAGGGTGGGCTGGATGCCATTAAGTTCACATAGTACTAAAGGGAATGAGTAAGAGGAGCAGAGGGAGCAACAAAACACAAGATGTGTAAAGCCGACAGAAAAGGATTCAGAAGAGATGAGGAAAAAAGCTGAGATGATAGGGAAGAGAAAGCTGATGGTTGTCACCCCCTGCCAGACTAGTCTGATGTAGGTGAAGTAGCCGGACTTCCACCCTTGCCACCATGAAGCCATACTTCAGCTACTTTGAAAAGGAAGGGTTTGAAATGAAAAATAGAGGAGCTTGAGGTGTGGGAAGAAGTCATAGACAATGTGGTACAGTGTACTGGGTTGGGTGTTTCCCTCCTATTCTTATGCACTTGCTGCTTTCCTTAGGTCAGAGGTGTCATGGGCAAAGAAATGTGCTTTGAATGTAGAGTGCACATGGCTTATAGATCCTGCAGGAGTTCATTTTCTGGCCTTTGGCCAGACCCCAAGACAGCGCTGTCTCTTGAGCCATTGATGAAGAGGATTTTATCTTTAATGCACTAGTTTTAAGGTTGTGACCTCTATTATGAATGATGGAGTCTGTTCTGCTTTGTGTAAAGAGTGTTCCAGTGAAAAGCATCCACATACATTTTCAAACATAAATGACTCAATTGAGGCACAAAGAAAACCTGAGTTATAAGAATTTTAACTAACCTTTATTCTTTACATGCATGCCTTTTTGTATAAAAGAACTCAAGCCTGCTTGGAAATGTTTCTGTAAGATAAAAGCACTGACACCTCGCAGTAGCTTAGAGAGGACATAAAAAATAATAGACAAATTAACAGCAGTAGGAGGGACAACTTACTATAGAAAGCTGGGGTTCTAGGATCAAATAGGAAAGTATCATTTGTGGAGGGATTTCCTCTCCCTCATCCCCCCCTCTTTTTTTTTTTTTTTTTTTCCATTCAAGGCCAAGAACAATGAAATTGTCCATCTCCTGTTGGGAGCCTAATAGCCTGGAAACCACATGAATTCTCTCCTGGCCAGCCAGCTCTTTTGGATGGCTGTTTCTTCCTCTTTCTCAGTTAGACACACTGCTGCTCTGGTAAAGACTCCAGTAGAGATGGGGCAGAGGGATTACTGACTGGTAGTCCGATAATTGCTTCTTGGCTCCAGTTCACCAGTCCAAGAAGGCAATGACTTGGTGACTCTTCTTATGCCATCCTTGCTGTGCTGGTATGGTATGTTTACTATGACCCAAGGATATCTTTCTGAACTACCTTTGGTAGCTGGAAAAACCTGATGTGGAGTGCAGCAGGGAACCCCAAAAAAGTAAATATACTGTTGTGTTGAAACTTTGGAAAATGAGGAATGCCTTGTGGGAAGAACTGAGTAGTGTACTGGCTTGGGTGTACTCTACTGCATTCAGTAGAGTAAGATGATGCAACACAGAGGCATGACAATGACTTTGAAAATTCATGTTTGATAAAGATCTCTCAACTTGCCAAACTAGTAGAAAACTTCATGTGTAAATCCAGGGAAATATGCAGAAAATTGGTTCTGACAGCTTTTTTTTTTTTTTTTTTAAGTTGGCATAGAGTGAATTGGGAAAATATTTTTTGTATCTTAAAAAAGTTGCATTTTCTACCTTCCCTGCTGGGTGGAATAGCCTCTAGTTACAGGTTATCTTTGTGCAGGCTAGATATGACATTATATAAAAAGCTTCAAACTTGGGTTGTGTGTAACATGTCTTGGTGAGCAAAGGACTGAGGAACTAAAAGACTTAAACTGAGGAAAAGAGAAAATTCCTTGAGTGTGGAAGGATGAGTGCTGAGAAGTAGCAAGTCCCATCTTGCATCCCATCCTCTACCTTTTTGGTAGCAGTGGGAAGAAAATTATGACAAGGAGCAGATTTATCATGAGAAAAGGAATATAAAAGTTCGATCATCTGCTCTCATTCATGCCCAGTTTTGATCTTTGGCTCAAAAAAGCAAACTGATTCCATGGTCAACTTGCTTGATAGATCAGGCAATTGTTTGTCAACTGTGTTTGCATCTGAAGACTTTCTTCCAGAAGTCTGGTTCCTACTTGTAGAAGTGGTTTGACAGGCAAATTTTTAGCTTGTAATTTAAACTCTTTCAATTTTGATCTCCTTTTTCTTTATTGGCAGTTTAAGTGGTATGAGGAAAATGGAAGACATTTCTTAATACCTGACGTTGCTTTTGTATATAATGTTGAGTTAAAGGCGGGGGGGAATCAGTGTAACTCCCTGTTCCTTTGGTCTCTTTCTTGAAGCAGCAACAAACATGCGAAGAAATGGCTTAAACTCTTCACAAGTGTCGTCCACAGAACCTGATCCAAAGCCTGTTCTGAGTGACATTTCTTTTGAAAGATGAACCAAATCATTCTGAAATGAATCTTGTTTTTTAACTTTGACCTAATTAGCTTCATTTTGGGTGTATCAGTCCTAGATGTGAATCTTAATATTGATGTAACAGTTGGGAAAGTTTAATTTCAGGGTAGGGTAGTCTGCATAATTAGGACTGCAAGAATACAGCAGGGAGGCTGGGAGCAAATTTTAAATGCATGCTGATGAGTGAACGACTACTCCAGTAGTTACTCATCCACTGGAGCTTGCACTGCTCTTTCCATATTGGATGCCAAAGGGAATGATGACATATTCAAGAGTCAGTGGACGCCTGAGTCTCTCCTGGTTTACTCTGTTGTTTCCTATGCAGTATGTTTTAATGGTAATGTGCATGGTTGCATGTGAGTTACCACAGGAGATCCATCACAAAAATCTGTACAATTTGGGACAATTTCTAAAGCTTTACAGAGACATTTGTGCATGTTCCAGCCGTGCTGAATCGGTAACTTAAGACCGAGTGATAAAGGCCAAGCAAGCATGGCTGCTGAACTCATCGCTCTCATAATAGATGTTGTGACTCAAGGAACACAAGTGATTGTACTTTGGATTTGGGGGTTTTGTATGTATAATTTGACCACCTTTTTTTTCCTTTCTTGATAATTTACTCTTGAAGAAGCCTTTTCTTTGGTGTCTACTGGTCTGAATACTAAGGAAACACAATTCTTAGTCATAGTTGATCTTATAAATCAGGGTCTGCACATATTTAGGTACCTGTGCAGCACCTTTAGATACTTAACATCACCTTAATGATGGGAAAGTTTCAGTGAGCCTTATGGAGGTTACAGAGGGAGGGAGAAGACATGTTCAAAACCATTATGCCACAAATGCATTACCTGATTCTTCTGTAAATATTGTACATATTTATATAGTTCCAGATTAAAAACCTATTCTTTTGCCAAACTTAAGTCTAGATTCCGAAGTGCACCTTTATATAGGGTGCCACTTAAGTACATACTTGGTTTTAAGTACCTGCCTTGGTTCTGTTGATGACACGTATAATGATAAAGGAAGTACTTGGAGTCAGCGGTTACAGACAGCAACACGTGGAAAATATAAGTCTTTATGGTAAGCCACATTATATAGAGTGAGAGGCATTATATTGTGGAAATCAGAAGCTGAAATCTTCTGTAATGCAGAAACCTTTCCGAGTATATTACAAGTGTTTCTATGGAATTTATTTTTGGCAACTGTACACAGAGATTTAAGTACCATAATTGGATTGTTCTTCGATATAATAGGACTGGAAAAGATTACTGAATGAATGTGAAATCGGGGAGCTGGTATTTGAGGTATGTTTAATTCCCTCTTTCAGCAGTTTATGAGTTTGACTTGTAGCAGAGCCTACTGCACACATCTGAATTCCTTCTGAGGTGTGTTGACTTGCTTACTTAACAACCAGTGCATTAAAGTACAAAAGCTAACAACTCATTTATTAGGCATTTAGCCAAAATTTAAACTCATTTTATTGTTAGGAGGTGCTGTTGCTAGACAGGCAAATATTTTGTTACTTTGATTTATTTGAATCCTCTGTGCCAAATGTATTATAAACCATCCCAGCATTAACTTTGCATAACTTAAAGTTTTAAACTCTTGTAAAATGAAAAAGTAAAAATTGGCTGATGCTTCTGTCAGCGTCAGCATATTATTTTTGCTTGTTTCCTTTAAATCTCACCATTTTCTTGAGGAGAACCTGAGGTGTTAACTTAGATAACTTCTATCTAAGAAGTTAACTCCAAGTTTATCTGAGAGCCATCACACATTCATTACTGTGATGAATCTGTGAATGAAACTTGGGCACTTTTTCATGATACTTGGTCCTTTGGGGTGTTGAGGTTATTCCACTCCAGAAAGGGCAGAGATAAAATTGGACCTTCCAGGGAGCTCTGGTAATTAGGGAAGCTCTGCGGCAAGACGCAATATGCTGGGCAGCACATTTGACCACTGCAGCTTCCCTGTCAGAGGGAACATCTTGCATCAGGAGTGTTTACCAGCTCGTCTCACTAGGCCTGTTAATAGGGGCAGAGTTATGTCCCCCTTGTCACCTGCCTGAAAATGTAGGACACAGTTTGATTATACACTTGGACATACTGTCTTCGGGAACTTGCACATGGGTACTTGAAAGCTAGCTCTGTTTGTTTTTTCTCTGCAATTTGGTCTACGTGGATTTTCCCAGGATACTTGTTAAGGGGTTTGCTGTGAGATATTGCAGTCATTAAGGCAAATTGCTAAACTTTTAGCAAAAGAAAGTTTTCCTTAAAACCAACTGCAAATAGCTTGATCTTACAAAAATTTCATTTTTTTTAGTAGTTATAATTAATGAACAGCTTTGATTCTTCTTAAGTTCTTCAGTCATTGGGTTCAAAAGCTTGGCCTTTACAAGTCTCCTGAAGAGCACTGTTGCTGGGGGTTGCTCTTCTTCATGTGTCACCGGTGCTGCAATGTTTGGTTCTCCACCTGTGCCTGGATGGTGGGCAGCCCTGAGCTGAGAACAGGCGAACACAGATCCTCCCTGATGCTTGCTGAGGTTGTGTTAGGCTGTTGTGCGATAGCAGCACCCAACAGCATTGCTCTCCGAGACCATATTTCACCGTGCTCCTGCAACTGCTGCAAGGAGACTGAGACTGCCCAGCTTCCCCAAGGAAATGTCCCTGTTACTGGCAGCCAGGAAGATGGCTGCCTTCCATCACCCACATGCTTAACCCATTTTAGCCCTTTAGCCAAGGGAGTGCTCAGCACTGCTCAGTCAAAAAGAACTATTTGGTCTTTTCTCATAGGAGTTTTCAGTGCAGAGATTTAACTCTGGAAGTTATTGACCCTAGCAGTGAGTGGATAGTGGAGGTATTTGGAGATAGAGGTTCCTATTTTTGCTCTCCCTCTTAGGCAGTTTTTGTCCATGGAGGTTTTCTAAATCTGTAACTGGTGTATCTTTTTGTTAGACAAGCACTCCTCTTAATGGGATACCATTTAATTTCTCTAGTGACAAGAGGAAGAGGAAGAAATAAGTTATTCCTCTTTTTAAAAGAATGATTTAAGTAGGGAATAATGAATGCAAAATGCTGTCATTAAAAATCAGCAGATAAGCTGGTGGATCATCTGTCACTCCCAAGCCTTGCCATGAAGGAGAAGTAGATAATAAGTTGGTTTTTTTTTTTTTTAATAAAAATGGAAATGCTGATTATGGAACATGTTGACTGTGAATGTTTTAATAACGAAAACTGTTATTTAATCAGTGAATGACACCTTGCAACTTCCTGCTGACCAACACATTGTAGGAGAAAATAATTTTTTTCAAGACCCTTCCAAAAAGGATGTAACATACAGAGGAGACAGAAATATCCCATCTCTCATTTTACCACTTTTCTCATGGCAGATATTAATTCTATACCATAGCAGCATGCTGCCATGAAATTGGATTTTCTATGGTATATACTCGGCTGTTTTGAGTGGGAATCACATGTCTACACTGGAAGAGTCATTTGGGTGCCTGCAGTGGGAGATGTCTGGCTCTGACCTGCCTGTGTTCTGCTTCAGTGCTTCCAAAGGAGGTACCTAAACCAGCCCACCGGTAATTGTGCAATAAAAATGTGGGTTTTATTTTTCACTGCACAAGACAAGACAGGGAGGCTACTGGGCTAGCTCAGATGGATGTGTAAATTAGAGAAATATTACATTGAGTGAGTTAATCGAAGCCTTTGTTCCTTGGAAACTTTTTGCTTCTCTTTTGATACCATTAAGGAGTTAACAGTCCCAGCTGAGGAGGAGTTATCTGGGATACAGCAGTTTTTCCCTTGGTTCAGGGCATGGCTTAGCTGAGTGATGGCCCTTGGCAAATGTTGACTCTGTTTTGCTGAGTGTTGTCCTTATTAACCTATCCTGAGCTGCTGAAAACACGTTAATTAGGTGTTCCTGTTGCTTCTATATAAAAAATGCTGGTGTAACAGTGGAAAAATAGTTACTCATGTAGCTCATAGGTATAAGGCTGGTTTTTTCCACATTACAGGTGAGTGTCTTCACCCCTGGGCTGTTGGTGAGGTGGATCTTGTAATCCTGCACTTTTCAGAAAGACCAGATTTTTACCTGAAGTGAAAACAATGAATCTATTAAAAACATTTTTTTTTAAGGAAAATAGTTTTCATCCTTTTCACTTCTGACATAGAGTGAACATTTTCATTTGATTACCAATTGTCATCCTGTTATTGTTGTTTAGAAACTGTTTATTAATCAACACTACAGAATTCCAAAGCATCTTCTCCATCTCTGGCATCTCTGTTAGTCACCGAGTGCACATGTAAGACGCTGTCTTCAGAAGGCCTGAGTAGAGTCGTATTTGGTTCAGGGTCAGGCTTTTGGAGAGCTTGTTACAGAGCCTCAGCTGAACACAAAGGCAAAGAGCAGCTGCCCGCTCTGGTTTGTGTGCCTTTAGTTTTTTTAAATGGGGTGCTCAGCTCCTCTGCAATGTGGCCAGTAATCTAGATATTAGACTGAGAGTTATATGGACTTCAGTCATTGAAAACTTGTCACTTATTTACCCGCATGAAATAGGACCTGACTGTCCCTGTCCAGCATCTGATGTAGCCAAGAAAGTGCTGTGTTCCTCACTAAACACCCTAGAACATCTGTTTTTTTCTCATTCGTTGCAAGGAGACAGGGAAGGAGAAGTTCAAGCCCTCATCACAATATCTTCTCCTTTCCAGAAAAATATTTCTATCAACGGTGTCCAAAGCTTTGTGAAATGATGCAGTCGTTGGGGTAATATCAGTCCTTGGCCTCTGGGAAGAAGCCTGTCAGTGATACAATATAAAAAATACTTTTACTCTTGGTGATTGCAACCAACAGCACTTCCCTCCCTGCACCTTCTCAAGAGTATCAGGATATTCACTCCAGATAGGTAAAAGTCTTTCACCTCAGGGCACATGCTGGAGCAGATGTGCTCAGTTTTGCATGGCTGCAGGAACTGCCCCTTCATTTTGCGGGGGTAGCAGTGGAGCAGAACGGGTCAAGCGCAGGGCTGCAGCTCCCCTCCTGTTTGCCAATCCACAATTAGCTCAATTTTCCTAATTAGTCATGTTTTATGTATATTGCTGCACCAAACCAGTTGAAGATATGCACGTTTTGAAAAAAAACCAAACACTATGGTGGAGAAGAAAAAAAAAAAAGTCAAATATGTTCTTAGAAGCTGAAAATACCAGCAAATTCCTGTTTATTTGGAGATGCCCAGGCATTTGTGTCTTTATTCTTTCCACAGTGTTTAAAATCACTGTAGGGCTCCTCTCTTTGTGCTTTACAGAACAAATTCTCTGTTCTCTTTTTTTTTCTTTAAAGTATTTAATAACAATAAATATCATAAAGAGCTTGAGAACTGGATGGGTGGGAGCAGGATTTCTTTCAACCAGCTGAACGGAACATGGAGTTGATCACCTGCGGTGGGACAACTTGTGTTTTGCCTCTTGTGATTCAGTGGATTTGTGAAGCTTTTGTGTTGGTGTTTGTTAGTCCTTAAGTTTTACTTTTTTGATGAGGGGATATCTGCTGGACTTCTTCCCTCCACCTCTTCCTCCACCTCCAAGCATCAGCAGACATCAGCAGAACTGATGTGGTGATGTGAGCTGTAATTCTGTTTCAGGCGTGATTGT
This sequence comes from Ceryle rudis, assembly GCA_033439905.1. Lineage (NCBI taxonomy): Eukaryota > Metazoa > Chordata > Aves > Coraciiformes > Cerylidae > Ceryle > Ceryle rudis. The sequence goes on along the minus strand of JAAGNO010030114.1, from coordinate 180,252 downwards.
GTCAGTCTGCTATGCACCGTAAGTGGTACTTCTGGCTTCCTGCTGTGAGCAGTTGATTAGATTCTAGTACCTTTTATTCTATACATAAGGATTTCCTTTTAACAAAGCACAGTAACACACAAAAGCCCCAGTTTGTTCTTTATTCCCATTTTCCACTAATGCCTCATGCTCAAATACAAAACTAACATTATTTTGGTGTGCCTGACCTTCCTTAACTCCATCTGTCTTCCTGTTCCAAATAAAATTCCATTTAAAGGTTCGTGTTAACCCTAAATTGTAAGGTAAGTCTGTGACCTAGGTAGAAATTTTCTGCAAAATGTGAATCCTAAGTTGAATTTGGAACTCTCTCTGGCAAAATGAATGCTTACTGCAGGTTTATTTGTAGTCCTGCTTGCTATATTTTTCTTTGTCAGCACAAGCTATAATCCTCCAAATATATTATTGAATGAAAGAAAGAAGCTATTCTTTTATCTGTTAATGCTGATGCCTGTAATCCATCCTGTTCCTTTTCTGTGCTGCTTTTTTCATGGTATGGTTCTCCAGCTTATGTAGCACAGAAAAACTTAATTGCTGAAGTCTGATGTACTCTTCTATTCCTGGCAACAGTGTAGGTTGCTAAAGCATTATGTGGGAGATGCCTTCTGGAATGAAGTGTGTATTGCAGTTGGGATATGGCAGGGTTAGGGCCCGGTCCAGGAGGAGACTTTTAATTAGCTTTTTGGATATTTTCTATAGAGATGCCATTTAGGCTGTCATTCCCTGAGCAGCTTTTTCAAGCAAGTGTTCTTTCTGAACACTTCTCATGTTACGGGGTTTTCTTAACGTATGTGGTACCGCTTCATTTTGAAACCCCTGTATTTATACCAGCAGCTGATGTTTGACAAGAGCTGGGAAACAACTCTTCATCTGATGACATGAGGACAAACCTGTTTCCCTTCATAGTTAATCACTTTTGATTTCTTGCCATTCAAAGCTTTTTCGGGGTATTAATATTTGCAAATAACAGGCTTGGTGCTGGATAGCATGTAACAGTGGAGACAGATAGTGCCCCAAAAGGCTGGGGCAGCTTACCTTTAGTCATTTGCACATACTGTACCTGAGGCTTAATTTTCTTTTAAATAGAGCTCTCCTCTGGCCTCTGGATGAACATTTATGTTCGCTTCTGGACAGATGCAAAATGGGGTCTTGTATAATGTAGGGGGTTGGTCAAGAACAGATTATTACCTGATCTGAACCTGGCCCTGGGGCAATTGGTTGAACTCCTCTTTAAGTTTCCTTGGTGCTATAGAGGAATGACTTGTGTGGTACATATGCTCTTTGTGGATGACATGAATGAGGTTAATTTCAGCTGTAGTTTTACTTATGGACCATAAAATACTAGGACAATGCTGGTACTGTTAAGTGCAGAGGAGTTTTATTAAGTACTGATGATGATGATGCGTATTGACAAGTCTTGCAATTTTTATAATGTCTTTTCAAATATTTACATTCTAAGTCGCTGATTCCTATAGTCAAGGATGTAGTCAGTGATTTTGAAGTAGGATTCCACTTGCTTTTAAACATAAAAGTGAGATTCTGCTTGTTGCGACTGGTGAAAAATCCTGAAAATTTCATGACACTCAGAAGATGAAAAAGCAAAGAATGCTTCAAAACTTCAGGAATCCTTAGGATGAGCTTATCAATGTGGAGGATCTGATACGTGAGTTTGGCATGTTGGTGATGCAGAGGCTGGCTGCTCTTAGAGCCCTGCATTAGGAACAGTTGGACTGCATGCCCTGGTGAGGAGGGCTTCCGTGTTTTCAAGCCTAAGTTATCTGTCTTTGCAAAGTGGTCATTTGATTTCCTGTCTTGGCAATTAATGACAGAGCAGACAGTAATATTAAGATGAGCATGGTCAGTCTAACTTGTTAATACACCGTGCACACAAACACTATTAAGTTCTGAGGATCCCTGCACTGCTAATTAGTATTTCTGTGGTTTCACTAATCGCTTGAACTGGGAACTTGGCCAAAACTAACAGAAGAGACTTCCAGTACAATAAATTGTTTTAATTTTGTGATCTGATCTTATGCATGGCTCAGTGTTTCTGAAGGCAAGGGTAGAATAAAATCTCATTTTGCATGATAACATATGCAAATGGGAACTTTTTGGTCCCAGATGAAGCTCTACTTCTATTGACATGGTGCTGGGAAAATGTTAAGAATAAAAAGCCACTAAAACTTTATTTTGCTGATAATATTTCATTATTGCTTTGTAAGCTGCCTCATCCATAGGACAAAATCTGCCAGAGAGATAAGAACCCATAACTCCTGTTTGCTTGTATCATTCCCTTTATGATTTATAGAGTGCTGTAGAGGTTCATGGCATTTTGCAGATGTATAAAAGACTGACATCTTCTTGCCTCGAAGAACTTAAAATTTCTGCGGTTTAGCAGCAGTCAGCAGTTCCTCCTGTCTGAATTTTACTTTTAATGGCAGTGAATAAAATCATTAATAGACAGCCACCACATGAAATGGCATTTTATTTTCTGTGACAAATGTGATGTTTTAAAGATAGTTGTTAAAGGTCCTAGTCTGTCTACATGGAGGGCTAGAAGGCTCCGTTCCCTGCCCTGAAGACAGAACAGAAATGGTACAGAACAGTCCCCTCTCCTCTGAACCAGGAGAGATTGCCTGAAATGTCACTGTGACTGCCGGCAAGGGGGGCACGTAGGACTAAATGTGTCAGGGACACCTATGATATGAGTAAGACTCACTGCTGGGGAGGGAAAGGTTGATAGCTCCTCTCAGAGCAGGAGCCAAACTGCATTCCCGTGGTAATGACTCCCAGCATGACTGGTTTATGTGAGAACTGAACCAGTGAGCCAGCAGTGAAGTGCCCTGTATCCCCATATCAACTTCCTGAGCCTCAGGACAGGCACCTCAGACTTCTAGCAAGTTCCTTGGGATGATTTCTGTAGCTCTTACAGAGGTCAGTGAGCTAATTCCTCACAGACTACCCTGAAAATCTTTCCATTAAAGTTGAAAGGATGAGGCAAGTAAGAATTTTGATATGATAATGTCCCTGAAAGAGAATACAGAAACCAGCTCAACTCTTCACTTAATTGCATATAAAAACTTTTCCCACCGTTGACTTGAAACAACTGGATGTCATTTTATTGGCAGCATTTGGAATGTTGCTTTGCTACTGGACACATATTTACAATTCTGTATTATGTCCTTATAGTAAAATATGAGTGAAATTCCACCTTTATACATGTAATTTTAGGATTTCCAGGCAGTTGTATAAAGTAAAATCCTTCTATATCCTGCCCAGGTAATTTAACAGAATTATATATGTAAACATGCCATTAAAAGCAATTTTCTGAGCCTCATGATTACACTGATTTTGTTTGTCACACACCTGCAGGTACCGACTTACCATATTCTGTCACTCACAGTAAACTCTGTCCCCCAGCGTAACATGACATATGCTAATGAATATGCTACATCATATTCCCAGAGATACTTGCAAAGGCCTTACTTGCACCTTATTAAATGCTTTGAAAATTAGTTTTATTGAAAATAAAGTAAGGTTTGGGAGTTTTTAAGGGGCTTGGGTACACTTGATCCTGACCCTGAGCAGAAATGAAATTCACTTAAATTTTGTGGATTGCTTTGTTGAATTCCAGCCTAAGAGATTTTTGAGCAGCAGACTGGTGGGAGGATGGAATTATTTGAAGGTTTGGGTTTTTTTTTCCTAAGGAGGTGAGTGAAAAAGCTCCCACTAATTTCAGTGGGAACTTGAGCAAGCTGTTTTGTTGTCATCCAGTTACATTTTCTCAGTGCAAGGCAGCAGCAGGGCGGGTTTTGTCTGGAATCTTGGGTATAACGTAAGGCATTCAGAGGATTGCGAGGTCAAAACTACTCGAGTTTTCAGACACCCTACCTTTTTCTTTGAACAAAAGCTCAGCAGAGAGCACAGTGTAACAGAATTAACAAAACACCATTTCAAAGACAGCAAACTTTCTTAAGGACTTTGGGAAAGGAGGACTGCCATTGATTCTTCTGTCAGCCTTGAAGTGCAACCAGTACAAATATTCTCACATGGGAGTGTGAAGATGGACATGGGCATAACAACTGTCTTGCAGTTCCCTGATACACAGGTTTTTATTCCATATTTGCTGTGGGAGATTAGTGAATGTGTGCTGTGCTGGGTGAACACCAGCTGCAAATCTGTGCATCCATAGTGCTGCATTTCCTCTGTTACAAATTCTTCTCTTTGTATTTCTTCGTTGTTTGCCATCTCTCCTTGCCTACTATGGGTAATCATGCTCTGGTGTCAGCTTTTTATATTTTGCTGGGTGGCACCTTCCCTTAAGGTTGTTATCTTTTTCAGCTCAATGAGTCCAGATCTTGTTATCTGCAGACTTTGCTCTGCAGTTAGGGTTGACTTAGGCTGGGCAGGACTTGGTCTTCTCTCTCTCTAGGCTGGTGAAACACTTTTTGACTCCTGGTAGCAGCTTGGGGTTGCCCAGTTACGTCCTTAATTGAGGAAGAAACAGTTGAAACAGACTTTACTAAACATTTGTGTCTCTGAGACGCACAAATATTTTATCAGTCCTGCCTTAAACTTTGGGGATTGTCAGCATTTCAGTCACATGCTCTGCTGGGGGGAGTTAATATCCTTCCTGACTGAGTACATTGCCTAGAGGGACCATTCTGTGTGTAACACTCTGGTAGAGAGAGTGATACCAGGAGCAGAGTGGCGCAGGGTAGAAGACTAATGTGCGCTATGTTAAATGGTGTCTTGGGTTTTGCTGGGTCCCTATTCATAAAACACAACAAAGTGGCGACAAGTATAAACCTTGTCAGCTAAAGAAACTGCTGGGAATACCAGAGAGTACTTAGTGACTAAAACAAATCAAATTTTGAAATCCTCCCTTCCAGAGGAAAGCGCAGGGGGGATTTAACTACAGTGAACAAGTGTATTTGCAGTAAAACAGCAGCGTGTGTGTGAGCGGGAGGAGAGGAGGCGAGGCTCTAGGGTTAGCTTGGCTGTGCTGGGCACAGTGCTCTCTGATGGGGTTGGTGGTGGTGGCTTCAGCAGGTGCTTTGGGAGGAGGAATACGGAAAAGAAGGGCTGCCTGGCAGTTGTGGGAGACCATCTTGAAGCAGCAAACTTGGGGCCTGGGTTATCTCTGTGCCCTCAGCCCACTCTGTGGTAGAGGCAGTGTTGCAGCAGCAGGTGCTTTCCAGAGCTCTTATGGATGGTAAGACCTGTTCAGTGCAGGGTCCTACTGTAAGGGGTTAACTATACATTGGGCGCTGCTACCCTATTTGGGTCTGGGAAGATTCCTTTTTAATTGTAATTAGGCTGTCCTTGTGTTCATGGCTTGTTTCCATATGGGAATTGTTCCTGACAGAAGCTGTTCCAGGAGTTTGGCTGCTTGCCTGGTGCTGGGGAGTTGGGCTTCAGCTCTCTGCTAAACCAGGTGCTTCCTCTGAGACTCCAGCCAAGTTGCTTAGGTTCTCTGTGCCTCAGTTTCTAATCATAAAATGGGCATATTAACACCTACCTGTCTCACAAGGGACTTAGGAGCACAGTAATCAGAGAGAGTGGTGGTGGGAGAAATGGTACTTGTTCCTCAGACAGAGCAGCACCCATGGATTTGTCTCTGGCTTGGACCATGCCCTTAGCTGAGGGAGACTAACGCACAAGTTACGAGTGTTGACTTCACTTCCAGAGCAAAACTTCAAGGGAACCTGAAGTCTTTGATAGCCGTAGAAAGAGGAGTAATTAAGAGAACACTGTGGAGTAGATGCTCTATTGCTCTGCCTAAAAATGCAGATAAATGTCCTTGGGATTTTCAGAAACACTTTGTACCTAATTCTTGTTGAAGTTTGCAGCAGTATGACAGAAAATTCTACTAGGACCTTGCTATTTATGTCTTCTGATACTTATGCCATTCATTTCACCCTTTAGTCAAGGTCTATTTATTGCCTTGAATTGTTCTTTGTAACGTTGCCTCGTGAGCCTCAGTTGCACCACCGTTAGTCACCTCATGGTAGGTGACTGAACCCTCTCAGTCCCCTCTGGCAGCCGTTGGTTTGTCCAGCACAGCCTGTCCACGGATATCCTCGTGTTTTGAAGGTGGAATATGTGCTGTGCAGGTTGGGACACTGAAGTCCTGGCAGGGACAGGCCCTTCCTCTGAATGGGCTACAGCGGTGCATCGTTACTTGTACATCACCAAGTAGCCCAGAATACTGGGCTGAAAGTAATTTGTATTTTGCTTTGATTTACTTTTTTCCCTTTCATTTTTTTCTCTGAACTAAAGCATTGTATCCCCTAAGGACAGGATAGGGCCTTTGCTCTATTACATGAAAAGTTATAGAAAACTTGTAGAAAATGATGTTCCCTTTCACCATTCTGTGCTATTGTCTTCGCTTGTACAAAGAGCTCCAGCAGGTAACTGAGTTTTCTCCAGCAGAGACTCTGCTGCCTCAAGCCTATCATGTTAATATCCCCTTAATTAGGTCCTTCATCTCATTCTCAGGAACAGATGGGAGGCTTAGGGCTGTGAAATGTTTGGGACCTCCTGAGAGACCTGAGGAGCGTTCCTCCACGGTCTCCCACATCTGAACAATTTTGGCCATCAATGCCAGTCATCCCTATTGAGGCTTTCTGTGGGGATCCATTTGAGAGCAATGTGGATCTCCTCTCTGCTGCCTCTGGAGTGCTGCAGGATCATGTTGGTCTTGTGGGGTTCTCCTTCCTTCAGCCACCTCCATCCTTCTCCCTGCACCTCAACAGCCCTATGGAACTGTCGGGGGGAGCTACCTCTCTTTCCTGCAAGGATTTCTACTCTTTTAATGGATTTTGGCTTAGCAGGAACACACACCATATCTTATTTAACCTCCTGCTTTGTCACCAGGGCGGATGTCATCTTTTCACATGGCTATATGAACCAGTTTTTGTCCATTTTCCTTCCTCTCAGAAATGTGCTCTTTCCAGTTCCACATCACAGCTTCAGTGGGTACTGTAAGTTCACATGTAATACATACAATGTCACTGACAGTTGTTGGAGCTCACATCTTCTACTGATGTCTTAATATCTACTAAGACCAAGTGGAGAAATGACCCCTCTCATTGCTTTAGCGTTTGATCTAACAGTCAGTGCCTTGCAGGACTGAAAACATGGGAGTCTTGTGCTTTTCTGTAAACTGTACCTTACTGGATGCACTGCATGGCAATGCACAGACCACACTGCTGCTGAGAAATCCACTTACTGCTGGATTCCATGAGCTTTGCTACATGCTTTTTTTTATATAACATTGGAGGATTCTGCCAGAAATTCATATCTAGGTGTGTCCCTGTTGTACGCCCATAAACTAAGCTACATAAAGCACAACTGACAAAAGTGGGATATTGACAAGGGAAGGAAACTGAAACCCAAGAAATCTGACCCCTTTTCTCCTGAATATTGTAAAAGATGTACTGCTGAGTGCTCATGGTGACAGCTATCTTTTGTTGTTATTGTAACCTGTTTACTTCGTTGGCTTGTCAGCCAAACATGTGCTAGTCAGCGGCCATCCCTGTCATTGGAGCAATACCTGCTAGGAGCTGCAGTTTCTCCAGTAGAAAACCTGATGTACAGTTTCACTGGTTTATCTTCCCTTCATTCCTTCCTTCACTGGTCTAAGACTTTGGTCCAGCTTCACAGATTCCAAAGGATTTTAAGTGAAACACCTGCACGCTTGGATTTTAGTCTGGAACAGAACATCACAGTCATCATTTGGAAACTATGGGAGATGGTTCAGACCCTGAGCTCAGCCTGTTAAGATTGGGTACGTAAAAGATGAGGAGGAAGCTGTGAGTGGAACCCCTTATGGAGGGCTTTTGATCTCTTTTGTTTGCTGGGTCTTGCAATACAGACAAACCCATTAAAATGAGACCATAAAACAAGCCATTGGTTTTGGTATGCGTACAAGTTCGGAAAGACCCAAAGCACAGACCAACAAGATTTAAAGCAAGTATCCTTCTGAAATTACAGTTTTGGGCAGGGAGCTCCACGGCAATCGATGGGAGTCTGCTTTTCTTATGGTCACAAAAATCACGAGTCTGACTCGTGCTATTACAGTGATGCACAGCATTGTCAAGGTAATGGATTTGGGCACTTGGCATACACAGGAAGGGTGTAAAAGGCAAGGAGGTATTCTGCAGACCTCCAGGAACAAGTTTCATATCAAGGATTGGGGTTTTTTTATGACTGAGATAGCAAATACTCAATTTTTGTTGTAGAAGTGAGAGTTTTATACCCTGGCCTGTTGCTGCTGTTGTGCACATCACCCATGGGAATGTTCTTCTTTTCCCATACCTAGCAGAGTTTGTGAACCTCTGCTGCCGTGCCTCGTCCTGCTGGAAGCTAAGAAGCTTCCCTCCACAGGGCTCAAGTGGAAATTAGAGAGGGGGAGAGAGCAGGGATCTCATGCATATTTCAGTTCCTTAGAAAAGAGCTTGGCTATTAAGGAGTTGTTGGGTTGAATTCAGAAGACATTCAGGTAAGAAGTAAGCCTCAAAGGACCATGTTTACAATCTATTAATGCCTTTTTTCTTTTTCTTTTTTTTTTTTTTTTTGTTTTAATAGTAGCGACAACATTTTAAAGCACTGTTTAAAGACAAGCTTGAAAAGATCAACCAAAAAGGCAAGAGAAGTGGGTTTTCTGTATCAAAGCTTTGCAGTCCAGTCAGCCTGATTAATTGTACTTTGATAAAGAGAGGAACTTACAGGAGGAGGGAGGGGGAAAATGTAAGAAAAAACCACTACCTGTTAAAAATAATCAAGATGAGGGATTGCTGTCTGTAAAGCTTCTTAAGAAAAATCCTTCCTTATGTAACTCCCTGGCTTTCTTTCAGTGATTTAAATGAAGTCAGAAATTGACAGTACAAGTGAAATGTCTGCACTAATGAGATAATCTGATATATAAGGACCAATAAGGCAAAGGATGTGTTAAGTGTTTGAATAACAGAGCTGAAGACTCATCTGGAGAAGTGAATGCTTTGAGGGAATGCAATGCAAGAGCACAGTCAGGGGCTCAGAGGAACAGCCGTGAGCAATATGTGGTAGTATGTATGCTAAAGTCAGGAAGTCAAGGCTGGCAGTAGAACTGTCCGGACGACCAGTTTTGCCTCCTGTGTAGCTGCTTTTTTTTTTTTTGTTGTTGTTGTTCTTCTAGAACAGACAAAGAATGGCAAACGGTAGGAAACCCAGAGAAAGAAAGGAGAGAATTCATCCAAAAGGAATGTCGTGTGTTTGGGAGACTAAGATATATTGACAGGAATTGCCAAGAATAAATGGCTTGTTTATCCAAACTTAACGTGTGCTCCTCTTCTGAGGGTCCTAATCCAAACCTCAGCAAAAGCCACTGGGAAAGCTTCCACTGATTTCTTGGTGTTTGGATCAGGCCTTTGGAGGGAGAAATTTGGAATTGTGCTTTGATGCAGGACAGGACCTAAGTGAAAAGGCTATGTGAGGAAAGCACTTACGCCTGTGTTTGACTTCAAGATTACACTTAATTGTCCCGAATGTTGTGGCGGAAAGTTTATGGAGCCTTCCTTGAGCAAAATCCAAGGTGATGTCTGTTACTGTGGTACCAGCAGCATGCACACAGGTTCTCCAGTAGTCTCTGGGTTTGCCTGAGATGGGAGATATCCGAGGCTGGCATTTGTTGGAAATTTACCTTGTGAGACATGTGCTTTCTGCAGCTTGAAGTGGATGAATTAACTTACGGGTTGAAATGTCAACCTTTTCCGTGAGTGTCTGGGATTCACAAGCACTTCTATATCGTAAAGCCATTTTGTGTGTG